>JACGWL010000650.1:0-116386 GCA_034509725.1 Sesamum angolense
AATGGTTATCATATACAACATCCGGCGAAATGTAGAAGGAGCAACTAATTTAATTGATGTGCATTAAGGGTGGTCAGGAAAGTGTTTTTCTAATTTGGATTGCATAAAAAATCTGGTTTTTAAATTAAAGAAAATGAAATGAAAAGTTTACTGCATTCTCTAACCCCAAGGACAATATATCTGGAACGTGCTACCAATGGGTTTAGCTAATGCACCCAAGATATTTCAAAGGAAAATGGATAATCTTTTAAAAGATTATTTTGAGTTCATGTTTGTCTATATTGACGACATCTTGATTGCATCTAAAAATATGAAAGATCATATTAAACATTTAGAAATATTTTCTGATGCATGTCATAAAGAGGGTTTAGTACTTTCTGAAAAGAAAGCTACTATTGCAGTCAATAAAATTGAATTTTTAGGAATTCTTATTGACGAAGGTATTGAGTTGCAGGAACATATTGTGGAGCAATTTCCAGATGTACTCAAAGATAAGAAGCAATTACAAAGCTTCTTAGGAGTTGTGAATTTTGCAGGTATCTTTATAAAGGATCTTGCAAAATACAGAAAGGATTTCCGGCCACTTTTGAAAGAAACAGAAAGTGCAAAGTGGAAATGGGAGGAAATCCATACACAAAGGGTTCGTGAGCTAAAGCAGGTTTGCAATAATCTGCCAAAGCTTGCAATACCGCAGGACGAGGATGAATTGGTAGTCTACACAGATGCCAATGATTACAGATGGGCAGCAGTGCTCATGAAAAAGACCACTACAGGGGAAGAACCTTGTAGATACACAGGAGGGTTGTTCACTGAACAACAAGCCCAAGTGTGGCACATCAATGAGAAGGAATTCTTTGCAGTTTGGAAGGCTTTTAAGAAATGGCCTTTGTTCTTACTTGCTAAAGAATTTACATTGAAAGTTGATAATACTAATGTTAAAGCTTTCCTGAAAAACAAACTGGAATCTAAAATTGAGAAAGCTCGTATTATCAGATGGCAAGCTGAATGCCAATATTATTGTTATAATATTGTCGTTATTAAATCTCATGAAAATGTTCTTGCAGATTTCTTGACAAGAGATGGAGGGAGCTGAAGCAAACTCCGTAATGCTGAGACTCAGGCACCTCAGAGAGAACTCGAGGAGCTTGAACGAGAATTTGGACGGCTAGCGGTTAACGCCCAAGTAGCCGGACAAGTCCAACGAGCTGATCTGGACAAAGTCCAGACAAATATCAGGAGTTCCTTGGTAGCTTCAACAGCACTATGGAACGCTTTACAAGAACCAATTCGAAAGGCATCGCCCTCGGTGATGACTCGCGAGTTGAGAGAGCAGGGCTCTAAACCTGCGCTTAGAGTACAGGACTCTAACCTGTAGCGGCAGATTCAAGTACTGCTTGCACAAGGCCATCATCAGATTCTGGTGAAACGGCGACGGACGAGTCACAGGGAGTGAAAACCTCTGATGATTCGAGTCAACCCAGCACCTCTGGGGTTAAAGAGGGAGAGATTAGTCTTAGGCCAATGACAGGCACTTCTAGGACTAATACTAATGAATTATCTTCTTCATCTTCTTCTGCTTGGCAGGTATATCAAAGGATGTGGGAAAAATTAATTTCTCGCAAAGGTGTAAACCCAAGCAAGACCATTATCGAGACCACTGGAAAATATAATAGGGTCTGGATGATGGAAGGTTCAAAACCCGAAGAAGTTCGAGAATGGTATGAGTTTGGAGCTCTGGCTTCAGTTCATACTATGTCACCAAGTTTTCCGGAAATCTCCAAATTACGGAATGGATTAGTGGGGCGGTATACGATTCATGGCAGAACAATCCCCACTTAAAGAGAGGAGATATCTTGGAGCTAAAATTCATTTCAGCAGCTCCAGAGATGGCAGGAAAAGGGTCTCATCCAGCGTTTCATTTCATCAAGCTGCAGAGACCAGATATGGTGGCTTTCAACAGAATCAAAGCTACCACAGAAGAAGCTCCACTGGTGTCAGCTATTAGCGAAGACGATATTTCCACCAGAAGAGCTTGGGGTCTATGGGTCTGTCTCACCGAGATGGACAAAGTCAAGTATCCATTCAAAATCTTCTCAACAAGGTGAATGGATCGTTCCTGTTAAACTCCATGACAGGAAAAGCACTGAGTTTGCAGAAAGCATGTTCGAAAAGAAAAGAATGCTTATTTGGGAGAACAAGCTGCCTGCAACCGAGTCGACAAGGATGAAGGCATGCAACATGTTGCATGTTGGGCAATGGCATAACCATGTTTGCCCTTGCTGTGAGAAACAGGAAAAACCACTGTTCGGCACAAAGATACGGGTGACCCAAAAGAAACCCGAACCAAACCCGGACAAAGGTAAAAGGAAGAATTTTTACAAGAGCAAGTAAAAAACGAAGGATGTAAAAATTCAAAAAGAAGACTGTCGGTAAAAGACGACAAAAGCCAACAGTCAGAACCAGCTAGCAATTGAATGGCCGACAAGCCATTATGGAAAACAGCTGGAAAGGACGATGACGGAAGCAATGACGTCATCCAGATGACAAACGCAAGGACGTCATCAAAACAAGTTGAAGTCCGCATTTGAAGTCCGCGGATGGCTATAAATAAGGAAGACGAGAAGCAGAATGGGATCATCAAATATTTTCCCCTACTCTTCAAAGCATAAAATTCCAAGTGTCTATCCTTGTAATTTTTTCAGTTCTTAGTTTATGGGGGTTTCCCCAAAGAGTCTGGCCCTCAATACCATGAGAGGCTAAACAGTTGTCTCCTCCAAGGGAGGAAATAGTATTTATGTAATATTTCATATATTTCTTCAATAAAAAAGGGCTTCTGTCCGATTTGCTCACCCCAAAGTTTATTAAGTTTCTGTTCGGAAGTATCTTCTACGCCCTAAGGTAGGAAACGAAATAGGGCTGTGCTGTCTTGTTACTGAAGGAACCAGGTACCTGCGAACCATCAGCTGCGGTTGTGTGGTTGGAAGAAGTCCGTAAAACCGAGGACTTGGGATACCCGAAGCAAGGCGGTCGAACCAAGGTATGACTTTACGGAAGCTTGATAATAATACGGAAGCATGTTGGGCCAAACTAGGGCATGTGTATGGGCTATTTGATGTTTTCCTATAGAAGGGTAAAACGGTCACTAAATAAGCTGAAGGACCAAAATAGAACAGTTTTAAGAAGATAAAGGACTAAATTGGAAAAACAAAAAGTTGGAGGACTAAAAATGAAAAACGCTAAATGTAGGAGGACCAAAACTGTAATTTTCCCTACTTCATTATCTCTAATTTATGAATAATAAAATCAGTTAATTTACCACTAATGATATCTTAACATTGTAGTTAAGATTGATGTCCCATGAATAAATTTGAGGCCATGGACTCGAGTGTCAATAGACGTTGTTTTTATCATTTTATGTGAGTTTACTGTAATTTATTTTATTAGTGTTTAGTTATATTGATGTATTGATTGAATTCATATATTATTTTTTAATTTTATTTTCGCAGTATTTGGCTATATTGATATATTGATCGAATTGATGTATTACTTAATTACTCTGAACTATTAATATAATTATAACTTCTATAAATAATCTGTTAATTATATAACACTTTATCCATATTAAAGGTCTAAGAAAAATAATATATTAATCAATTTTTAGCTAAAGAATTGAAAATGTGGTCTAAACCTTAGGAAAAAAAATTACTATTGCTTACATCTTAATAGCAATATATGAACTAAAAGTCATAATAAATATTATTATTGACTATGATTAAATAAAATTGATGTAAAAATTACTTTATCCACTATGAAAAAGTCACTTGCTATGGTTTAATATTTTTGTTACCCTCATAAAATTACGGACAATTATCATTGCATATCCGTAATCAATGATTATTTACGACAATTATTTTTTTTTTAACTATGACATTAATCATAGTTAATTATCAATTGTTTGTAGTGAAAGAAGAAATCATGGAACTAAAGCCTTGAGCATATGAGATTATGGGTTTAAATTCCAACTTATAATATATACATTGATTTGGGTGTTAATAGTGTAGTATTCTTATAATTATTAATAATTGAAATTCATAATATAATTTAATCGACATACTAAGGAAAACCAATTTTCGCGCACATTTTCTAACTCAATAAAAGTTGAAATGAACTTAAACAATAATGTTTCAGACACTGCAATTACTGCTTCTTTACAGGCAATTTCAGGGTGATATTGGAGCTGTTTTACAGTTGTACATTTTTTTACATTAATGAAATTTATTATAAGAAAATGGTTCAATAGCTATAAAAAAAAAAAAAAAAAAAGATCAGCATCAAGCTAATTACTCTCTTCATTGATCGACATTATTTAATATAACAATTTTACTTCCTAATGAATTTAACAACGAAAATTAATTTGATAAAAAAATTTAGTAATGAATTGTTTAAAATATATATTAAATAATATAGATTAACAACGAGAATTTTACTTGCTAATTAGCTTGACACTGATTTTAGTATTAAATTTTTTAATAGCTATTGAATTATTTTTTTATAGAGATCTATCTTACACCAAAAAAAAAATATATACGTATATATATCACTAATCCAATATTTCCATTTTTTGAAAATATTTTAACTTCGATTTAAGATATAAATTAATCAACACTCAAATCACTGTATATTTTACAATATCTAATATAGTCAACTCTCCTCAAAACCTACTTCTTGCTTTTCCTTTTTGGTTATTATTATTTTTTAAAAGACAAAAGCAACAACAAATGTCATTGACTTTCCAAATTCTTTATATATATTTTGTTCCCACAAACAATTTTAATTAGTGACTCAACCACACTCAAATATTTAAAATATTTGACTACACCAATGTGTTAGATCTCATTGGTAGACCTATGAATATATATATATATATATATATATATATATGTGTGTGTGTGTGTCTGTGTTTTGTTATTGGTAGCAAAGTAAATAGAAAGCCTCTCATTTGAAGTTGACCTTTAAATGTCAACTCTTTAATAGTCAACTGTCTTAATTAGCTTATTCCGCCAACATAACTGGAAGTGGGGCACTTGGATCCTGTTGGCTGCTGCATCACACTCCACACCACAATTGACATTCCAATTGTAAAATATAAAGTTCAAGAATCATAGTCGTACAAGTGAAATTACACTTTTAGTCCAATGGGATGGGATTAACATTTTTAGTTTTCTATTTTATGACAATTTTAAATGATTTTGAAATTGGAAAAAGTCGGTATTTACTTTTATGCTTTACAGAATTTTTAAAATAATTACAAAATTGAGAAATCTCGACATATTTAATCTCATATTCAAGTTTCCGTCAATAAATAGAGATGCAACGACATGTACAATATGTGTGTCCATCAGTTGTATGAACGATCAAGCTAACGAGCAAGAGCACTGCTCATGTCCTTGTTGTCTATTTCTTGATGAAAATTTGGATATGGGACTAAATGTGTCCGAATTTTTTTAATTTTAGAATCATTTTTAAAAATTTTGTAAAACATAGGGATAATTTTATCGAATTTTTCTGGTTTGGGACCATTTTAAGAATAATATAAAAGGACTAAAAGTGTAAAACCCCTGTTCTATGAGTCTAATAGAGTAATTTTGCCCAGTCCTACCAATATCAATTTATGGGTTTGAATTGGTCTAAAAATATAAATATTTATCTTATCTGATATTAACTTGTTTGAATTTGTTATTTCATTATTATTTATAATATAATAGTTATTAAATGCTACATTAAATTTGATGAGTACTAGGATCCAATAGCACCCCAGTGATCGAAAGATCTTTACAAAAATTTTAAAATTATCAGAGAACTAATCTGTAAAAAGATAGTTTAGCACTTTGATACTTAAGTTAGTAAAGTATTTGATTGGAATAAAATGGAGAACTTAAGTAAAAACGCAAGATTGTCTTGAAGTGTGTTGTACAATCGAAGGTGGAGTATTCGAGTGAGGAAAATGGAGCCAAAACTTCTGTGTAGAAAGCAGAAAATAACACAAATGTGTGAAAGTTGTTGTTCGAGAGAGAAACTGTGCTAAGTGAGTAAACTTAGCTTGTTTACTTACCTTAAATCTCTATTTATAGAGGAGTTTGAGAGATATTTTCGAATTTGTTAGGTGCAAATGAGATATTTTAAAAATTCTTAGTACATAATTAGTTCTGTAGGGACAGTAATTATCTGTGACGTCTATAGATTTTTATACATAATCGAGAGATAAATTGATAATTATTAAGAAATTTATATTTAATAATAAATAAATTATATGTCGAAATTTGAATATATTGAAATTTCAAGGGAGTAAATTAGAGTTTTATAAGTTATTTAGGGGTAAATTATATAAATTAAAAAATTAAGGGACGTAATTAAAATTTTAAAAAAAGTTAAATAATAATATTAATAATAATAAAAAGGAATTAGGAGTACCACCGGCTTTCAATTTTAATAAGAAAAAAATCACATTTTTGCTTCAACTCATTTGCATTGCTCAGCACAAATTCATTTCAATTTTTGCATTCTGCTCTTCGAGTACCAGTACTAAATACATCTTAAATTATTATTTAATTAGTGTAATTAAAGTATTTGATTAGTAAATTTATTAAATATGATGTCTATGTCCTATTAATATTTAATTAAAAAATTTAATAGTTTTGATTGCTTATAAATTAGTCATTGATTAAATATTTGAATTTGGGGTATTTTAACCAATTAACTAAACTACTTAATCTCTTATATTTAGTCGTTATAATTGATTTACTTTATTTAATTGAGTTTATTAATTAATTAAATACTTAATTATATATACTGATGTTTAATTAATTACTATTGTTGGACATTGGGTCGATTTGTGAACCTATGGCCATTATCTATATTTGATATAGAGTTTGAAGCTCCGAACTTATCGCTAGGATAAGGACTCCTCTAATATAAGTACTATCTAATAGAGTTTGAATATTCTAAATACATGTTGGAATAAGAACTCTTCTGGAATACACCTTATTTGATATATAATCTTCCAAATGTATGTTAGGATGTTGACTCATGTTAGGGCAGGGTTCAGTACATCTGTAAATATGGTACATGATTCTAATAAAAAAGATATAAAAATATAAGTGTGATAAAATTAATGAGTAGATTGCAACACTCTACCAAAATATATTCTCTTCAAATACTTTCTCTCTATATATATTTCTCTCTACGTTCTTCTTTGGAGCATCACTATAAACTCTATGGATTTGATGTTTGTAAATAAGTGGGTTATTTTAGTAGTAATTCACGAAGGAGAACAAGTCGTTTTCACGATTTCCACAACATTTGAAATAAGATCCAACATGGGAGATCTTGAAGATGTTAAATTATTGAAATTCTAGAAAATTATGTTTTGAAAATATTAAAAAATTGTATTTGAGAAATATTATGTTTATAAGATTTTTGTGATATTTTGTTTTGGAGATGTTATCAAGAATGGTAGCTACAAAATGTGAGGGATTTGATAAAATAAATTCTTATGAGTTAATTGATAAATTAGATATGTACCGAAAAAGTTTAGAATGTCTAGTTATTTAAAAGAAAATAGAACTGATGTTTGAATTTCGATATAAATGAAATATTAAAAAAATTGATGAAAAATACACGAATAATATTTAATATTTTATTTAGTATTTATGATATTTTTTAGACATTGATTATTCGTATTATAATTTATTATAGGACATGAAGATAACGTAGAGCATTAATCAACTTCTTTTACTAGCATAACTGTTTTGAGATTTAGGTAAGTACATTTAATTAGATTTACATGAATCTTTATATATAAATATATACTAGCCGTTATAGCACGCGATCCCTACATGAATATAATAAATAGTTATTTACGCTTTAAAATATATTATAAATAAGAATAAGATGTATAAACCAACACAGTATATTTAAAAATACATAAATAAAATAAATTAATTTAGAGATATTGTCGACATAATAATATGGTTTGGGTGAAATTATCATATTAGTATCTGTATTTATAGTATACATCATATAGATAAGAAGAAGAATTTAAATAGGGATAGTTGAAAATACATAAGGATAGTTTTGGTAATTTGCAAAATTGGTGTCATAGCGTAAGTAATCGCCATTTATGAGTGAAAATGGACTTTTCTCTTTTATATAGTATAGATGAGTTGTATATTTGATCGGTTAATTGTTAGTTATTAATCTGGAAAACATTGTAATTGTATGAATTTTTTGTTAGTGTTTATTTGCGACTATATGTGTGCATAGTAACGATTGAGGCCTTGTTTACTAGGCTGCAATAACCTGGATTTGTGGGCTTATCCCATTGAATGGTTTGTCTACATAAATTTTGCATGGCCCGTTATTGATGGCTAGGCCCACTACTAGGCTGCAATATTCGCGTCATTTAAATCCCGATTGTAAGGTTGGGATTTCAATCTTGATTCCCGCTTGGCAGACCCATTAATTTTTACTGGACTGATTTACCCTACTTTTTTAGGACCAATTACCATTTAGGCCCCATTCTTAAACTAATTCACATTCAAATCCGTACGCTTGCATTAATGGCTCTAACATCTCCATCTCCAACACTTCAATAAGGTTCAGCAAATTCTTTTGCCTCTATTTTCATTCTCTTAAAACAGAGGTAAGTGAATTATGTATAAATTCTTTTTTTTTTTCCCATTCTTAAGCAACTTGGATTTGCTTCGAAATCTCCCTGATGTCAATTTTTTTGATTTGCTGCATTTCTCCCTTTTTCTGCAGTTGAAGCTAGCTGAAGAGCGCATATTGGTCTAACCTGTCCACAATCTTGAATTGTTTGCTTCCCTCTTGAAAACTACATAATTTTGTTTTTGTTCTCCTCTTATAAATTTTTACATTTGGGCTAGCGCCTTTAGGGAATAACAGAAAGAGGCGAATTTCTCATGTTTTAGTTTATTTGGGTCGTTCTTCATTAACCTTTATTGAGGGCAATATGGTAATTTTTTTTGAATCCATTGTATTAACGGTTTGGTAAACATGTGTATTTGTGTATGAAGCATAATATCACCCCAAGCAGTAAACATCTTATTGATATCCATCTCCCAGCTAATGCGGAATGTTGTCCAGGTCGAATCATATTCCACTCTATCCTTGCACTGATTAGTAAACAAGGCCTGATGGATTACTGTGATATTATACTTGATTGTTGAACGGAGTTGGACGATGACGTTATTGATAAAAAGTTTATTGTTGGATAAATTTGAATGGTGAAATTATTGATAAGATAAAGAGATGGCTTACCTAATTGTGGCACATCCCAATGGCTTATGCTGATATGATGACGTTGTGTGTTGTTATTGATCGACGGAGATAATGTGATATCATATGAGCTGTGTGCTAGTGATATTATTGATTATGTGACATATCATATGAGTTGTGTGCTATGTGATATGATTTATAAAGGGACATCTACGAGATGTATGGTGTCTGATATCTAGGGAAAAAAAAAGAAAAAAAAAAGATATTATGATGAGGTGGTGAAAGTCGGCAAAGACCATTGAGTGATGCACTCCAAAGTGAGTAAGGAGGGTCCTAAGAAAATAATAAATTATTTTGGGTATTATGTTGTGGATTTAAACATGATTTTCAATACATGTTACCTCTTACATTTGTTGTGGTTGCATAACAAATATCTGTTGGTTAGTGTCATTGCATAAACTTTATTTATAGCCTATGTGTATATTTATTGAGTAGACAACTCATTCATTGCCACATATTTTTAAGGGATATACATAGTGAATGGCTAAATAGGATCATAAGCCTTGTCGACGGTCTTATTAGGTGGGTAAGCAATGTCACTTTGTGTTGGAAGTTTTAGCTAAATAACTATGGAGATATCAAACTTTTACTGAAATTATATTTTAAAATATGTCATAACTAAAACTTCAATTTTGTCTTTTCTTAATGTTTTTTTTTTTTTTTTCAACAAGTCACCTAACTCATTTTCCTTGTCTTTTCTTTATGTTCATAATTACTACATGTGCGTATTTAATACCAAATTTTGATGAGTAGTTGATTGTTTGATATTGATATGAAATATTGAAAGAAAGATAGGACTTGTCTTATTGGTTTATGAAAATTTCTTATAAAATGGGGTTTAATTATGGTGAATATATTATAATTAGTGTTGCTAAATCGTAGTGCCGTAGGGGGTGTTGCACTATCCATTATTTGGAATCATCTCTTAAAATATATATGACAGTTTAAACATGTTGCTTCCAACGATTGGATCCAGCAGGCTAGAAAGTCCTTACCAACACTCTTTAGGGTGATGTGGCTCGTGAAGTGTACAATGTGATTGACGTGGAGGTCTTATTGTTTTATGTTAGAGCTTGCTGATTAGACTCTATTATGGACTTTGCCTCGTCAGTAGGGCAGCAAAATTGGGTTACAACCTTAGCTCGCTCTTCACATTTTGAGTTTGGGTCAGCATGGTTTGGACTTGTTGGGCTGGGTGAATAGGTATCTGTTCAGTTGCCCCTACATTTGGGCCGGATTTAGTCATTGGGCTTTGAAAATAATGATGGTTGACATCATCAAAATTATTCATGATTCACTCTAGTAAAAGATAAAATTAGTGACAAAATATTAAATTATAATTTCAAAGTTATTACTCAAGAGATATATTAAAAAACTTTGATCTTATCACAATATAATTATTAATAACAAAAATTTTACATTAAATTGTCTCTGTATTATTGTTATATAATAGTATTGCTAATTATTTATAAGGGTAAACTACAACGATCTGTTCTGAGATTTAACATAATTACGAATACCCCATTGTTGTTTGAAAAATTACAAATACCCTCCTGATGTTTAATGAAATTATGTAATCTTTGGATGAAGGTATGAAATTGTCAACTTAACTCTTCCAGTATTTATTTATTTTTTTAAATAATTAAAATCTTGTAAAACAATTAAATTGGGTGGATGAAAAAATTCTAAAAATTATAAAAAATTATCCATTCAATCCATATAAAAAATTTAAAAATATTAAAGAATAAATAAAACTATAATTTTTAATTCACAAGGGTATTTTGGTCAGTTTACCACAAAAAATGGATGAAAACCTAACAGACTGGGTTAATTGTTAGACGGCCGTTAAAATCAGGGAGGTATTGGTAATTTTTCAAATAACGAGAAAGTATTCATAATTATACCAAATTTCAAAAAATAGTTGTAATTTACCCTATTTATAATAACAACTTTACGTACAAATGTTCTAAAGCCGATTACTGCTAGTGAAAGTTTTTACGTAAATATTGTAGCAAGTAAAATCTATAAACATAATTGCAGTGACAAAATAAAACCCATGTCATTTAATATGCATAATTAGTGAAAACCTTAATATTAATTTTGTTTTTATCGCTAGTATACATTTCTTGTAGGGATTTTGATATAACAATATAATAATTGGTTTTACCAAAATAATAAAATTAATAGAGATTATGAAATTCCCTATATATATAATCCTTACTATGCATATATATAATGCCCTTCTCAAACTAAAAGAATTAAAGACAATATCAAGTAAGATGTTTGATCTCAATAACCCTAATATATGTATATATACTAGCTATTATGACACATCGTGCCTATGTACATATAATAAATATTTATTTATACTTTAAAATATATTATAAGTAATAATGAGATATATAAACTAAAATATCATATTTAAAAAAAAAAAAATTAATTTAGGAATATTATGGATAAAAAAAATGTGAGTTAAAATTTGATATTAGTATAGATAGATAATAAAGATGAGAAGAAGAATTTGAATAGGGTTAG
Organism: Sesamum angolense; assembly: GCA_034509725.1. Taxonomy (NCBI): domain Eukaryota; kingdom Viridiplantae; phylum Streptophyta; class Magnoliopsida; order Lamiales; family Pedaliaceae; genus Sesamum; species Sesamum angolense. Next base: position 11,893 of record JACGWL010000650.1, read on the forward strand.
TTGAAAATACATATGGATATTTTGATTTTAAAAAAATTTGTGTCACAGTGTACGTAGCCACTATTTGTGAGTGAAAATGGAGTTTTCTTTTTATACTAGCCGTTATGGCACGTCGTTTCTACGTGTATATAATAAATAATTATTTATATTTTAAAATATATTATAAATAAAAAAATAAAATATATAAATTAATATATTATACTTTTTAAAATAAATAAATAAAATATAATTAAATTTATGGATATTATCGACACAAAAAAAAATAGTGTGAGTGAATTTTTTATATTAATATAGAATGATCTTGTAGATAATATAGATGAGAAAAAGAATTTAAGTATGGGTAGTTGAAAGTACATAAGGATATTTTTGGCAATTTAAAAAATTGGTATCGCAGTGTAAGTAACCGCTATTTGTGAGTGAAAAAGAGGTTTCTTTTTATATAGTACTAGCCGTCATGGCACGCCGTTACTGCATGCATAAATAAAAAAATATTTTACGTTTTAAAATATATTATAAATAGAAATATATATATATATATATATATATATATATATATATAAACTAATATTTATATTTCTAAAAAAGAAAAAAAAAGAAAACCAACTTAGGGATATTATTGGTATATACAAAAAAATTAATGTTGCAGTGTCATAATCATCATTTATGAGAGATTTTATGAGAGAAGAATATATTTCCTTTTTACACAGTATGGATAGATAATGTAGAATAAATATAGATATATGCATGTAGTGGAGCTTTTATTATGGGCTTCAAAGTCATCAATCTATATACAAATGACAAACAACGCTTTTAATTTGACCTTTTATTTGATGATATGACATGAATATAACTATTATAACTATAAAAAAAATAGGTAAATAAATAAATAAATAAAAATGCTTTTATCTCCATAACTAAGTCATGATATATATATATATATATTATATATATACACACTAGTGGGTGTGACACACTCCATTGAGTGTGTATAATTTAATAAAGAATTTTTTAAAAAATAATTTATATTTTTAAAAATATATTTTAATTGAAGAAATTAAAATAGTAAAAAGTAAAGAAGAAGTTATAAATAGTTAGAAGTTAAAAAGAGTAAGCAAGTTGGGAGTTTTGAAAAATGGTTTGGGAGTTTAGAAGAGTGGAATAGTGGATAGTTAATAAATTAAGTAATTAATTAAATTAAATATTAAATAACAGATCAAAATGGTGAAATACCAAATGGTGCTCACTCTTAATAATAAGATATATATCTATACTATAAAAATGAAAAGCCTTCCACACTCACAAAATGGCGATTACTGACACCACGACACCAATTTTTTTATAAAGCCAAAAATGCCTTTCAACCAATAGATCGAATAACTAACTTATTTAACTTTTCAAATTTTACATTAATTATTTCTTTTTTTTCCTTTCTTTCTTTTATTTCTAATGTAATGTATTGATTTATATAGATATATATATTTTTATTTATAATATTATTTATTATATTTTAAAGTATGAAAAATATTTATTTATTATATACACATAGAATCGGCGTGCCACAACGACTAATATATATATATAGAGAGAGAGAGAGGCGGGGGGGGGGGGGGGGGGGGGGGGGAATAGGAGTTGCAAGGACAAATACGAAAGCCAAAGCTAAAATATGGAGTATCAAACTTTCAAAATATTTAAAAATTATTAGCTTGTATCAATAATAAAAGAGTAACTTTTAATTATTGAAATTTGTTTTAAGAAATAATATTCACATATCAAATTATTTCTATATTATGTCTGTGGGAAAATAACAATAGATAATTCATATAATTATCTCATAATAAATCTCACATATAATTAAATGATTATGTGCACACAGATGTTAATCATATAGGCATATAATTGTCGATCGAATTAATCTTAAATACGGAAGCATATCTATCTATGCATACAGATCAGCCTCGTCTACAAGCTCATGCCTTGATTGGATCACGAACACACCATCTTTACGCGATCTCCCCTATGTTGGATCTTGCTCCAAGACTTGTGCAAACCACGATCATACCTTACTCGCTTTGGTGGATTACTACTAGAGTAACCCACTCGTTTACACACCTCAAATCCAAAGAGCTTATGGTGATGCTCCAAGGAAGAATGTAGAGAGAAAATAGAGAGAGAATTGAAGAGAGTATTGTGATCAACTCATTTGTATCACAATTGTATTTTTGTCCCTTATTTGATCACAACCGTGTACCCTATTTATTGGTGAACATAACCCTATTACTAGGAGGAGTCCATATCCCAATACATAATTGGAAGACTACAAACTCAATCCTAGATAGATTTATCCAGAGGAGTCCTTATCCCAATACGTGTTTGGAAAACTCAAACTCTATCTCAAGTATGGATGTATATTGGGTCACGGGTCAACTCCCGACCCAATATCCAACATCTTCCACTCGTATATATTTGACTCAATCTCCATGATACTCATCATCTCAACTTCTCAATCTCACGTTTCATCCTTTCATATAAGAAATGAGGTGTATGACCAAGCGATAAGAAACAGTGAGGAGCATTATATTAAGTCATCACAGAACTAACATAACCCTACAACTCAACAACTCGCTGTGTACCCCAAACTATGTGGTCGCACTTAATCAAACATCTCTATATCCATCAATAAATAGAGCATGCTTAACCCACTCAAGTATAAATCTATGTTCATGACTAGTCTGATATATTGCAATGCAGTTGCCCGGGCTATGAACAATAGAACACAAGTGCATTATCAACTTAGTTCTTCCTCGGCCTCTCATACCAATCAACTTGATCTTGATAGCTTTCCTAGACTTGCTCCGACAGACCGAATCACTCATGACCATTGGATATCATGCTAAAGTAGTGTCATCAAGCTTACACCTCATGACATTGTCCAGAGTCCCAAAGAGTACAAGAAATAGTATAGGCTCACACAGTGACAAAGCAAGGACCATTCAATCATTTCCCACAAGAGGTCGTCTCAAAGCACATGTAGTATGAATACATGTTATGATGGAGCTCCCACTCAATTTAGGTATGCCACTGCTCTTAATATCGTATGAACCTAAGTCCAGTCGCTATTCAAGTGCCTAACTTGCGCACTACCAGACAGTCACTCTCTTAATGCCTTCTAGTAGTTCGCATGTTCAGCTCAATATTAGGTCTTTTATGAAGTGTGGACATACTTCATAATCGATCAAGTATATGATCTCATCTTAACTCCTCTAGCTAAGGCGACTATTCATTATCTATTATCCTTCCCCACTTCTCAAGTGCGAATGCGATCAATTGCATGACTAATTTATGCGAAAGATCTTTTTAGTCTAGTCCCGCTTGCTATCGCAGCGCCAGGGCGATTGCCAATGTGAGAGGGCCAATCAGGGCCTAGTGATATTTCACGATTCAGTACCAATCACATATTCTCACAAGCCACAAGAATCAAGTTCTACATGATCCTTTTCCACTAACATGCCTTTGCACATACCAAGGCTAAGTGTAAGGAATAAGAGATCATATTGCTTGTAAAACATGTTGGAGAACAACATAGTTACGCACATGTCTCATAAAAAATATCTAGTATCTATATATTAGGTCCTCCAATAATACTTGGCGCCTAAAGCATATAGTGTCTCATATATGTGCATCACAACATGCATCATGCGCAGATAATCTTCACTTGATCCTAGATTATATCTATAGATATCTTATTGATCACTCAATCGCATCACACAATGTGCAATAAGGATCATCTTGATATCTGCACACCATTCTAATTGTAGGGCACTGGACTAGTTGAGCATACATATTGTGCATCAAAATATTTTACAACGCTTAATCAATTAGTACCATCAGCATTTCTTTTCTTCTTAATTTCAAGGCATCTCATTAAGCTAGGAACGATGTGATTATACAGTATCAATAATGATAGTATGATACGTATACAACCTTAGTATCTTAACACTAAGTATGTATCATCCTTTCTCCTTATGTCCATGTGAAAGACAACCACTCTATTTGGCGATATCTTCATATCATTCTAGCCATCAAACTCTTTAGCAGACATAGCAGTGAGAGCTACATTCTCTCACTATCTTGGCATACTCGGTCATTATCTCAATCATCATTAAGCCAATCGAATAATAGCTCAATAAAATTGATGGTATCACTACTTGGACAGTAATTCAAGTTATAAATGGAGCTTTCAAGCATCAAACTATGCTTGCCCCAGTTGCTTGAAATACCTAGAAAATCCACATTCCTCATGTCCACTTCGCATTTGGATATGTCAACTATCATCATTTAGACACTCCTAGATGAAAATGGCGATAGTGGCTATGGCGAATTCAAATAATTTATCACCTTCATGGAAAATGTCTCAGGACTACACCCATCAAGTGGGTGTAAATAGTTTGCCCTCAACTGGCCTTCATAAACTATCCACTTTGCATTTATTCTTTTAGAAACCACATATTTCTAATGATCTTGCACGTAGATAGAAGATCAATCGATTGTCTTAGCTTCGTTTATAGTCATTAGGGTTATCAATTCTCCTTTAAGAAATTTTTCACTTGAAGTGTGAAGTCAAATCTTCAAACTTTACTCATCAACATCCACATAATAATTATGGAGGATACCCAAAACACTCCCCACTGACTTTTGAGCCACTTCGATTATCTCTTGCAATTGGAGAGGAATAAATATCATCATTGTAAAGAAATGAGTGCCTTCCTTTAAGAATTTCCACTCTCATAGTTAAGATTCCCATTGACCTCACATATCAAAAAGATTCCTCTTAAGGAATCCGTATTGCGCGACTAATTCCTCCATAAGTTGTTTAAATAGGTACATATCATATGCCTTCTACCATATTAACAAGAGTTGGAGAACTACGTAGAGACACTTTTTCGTATTGTATGTCGCACTCAAAAATTGCATCTACCCAAGTGAAATGCAAAGTGATCTAGCACCAAATAATTTTTAGACATTTCTAGAAATGTTAGATTCTTTTCATTTTTGCAAGCTCATATAGCTGCTAAAAGTTTAGAATCATGATTAATTTGTAATTCTATATTCCTCCGTATTTGTCTAGCATAATCAGACATGATACTCTTGCTTTTTGTCAATACATAGAACCATAATGTTCACATCCTATAATATCTACCCTTGTCAAAAATCGCTAACATTAGTACTTTTAACTAGTGCGATGGGATTGCATTGACCAACAGCTTGAGAAATATGATTGCATCATCCAATGCCTCATACTCATTAGTCGTCCGCATGCATTTTGTGGACAAGTTTAGAGGTTTCGAATAACCCTCTATATTTTCCATCGAACTCTTTTCACTAGAAAAAGTTTCATAGTAACCTTTGGCGAGTAAATCAAGTGGCCTCCTCTAGCTGACATGGTCAATCTTAAGGAGAATAACTTTTTTAGCAAGTAAACAAGTGGCGTCCTCTAGCTAACATGGTCATTCTCAAAGGAGAATAACATTTTAGCGAGTATACAAGTGGTCTTCTCCAGCTATCATGATCTTCCTCAATGAGGTGACTTTAGCCAGTAAACCAGGTGGCCTTCTCTAGCTAACATATCTTCCTCATGGAAGTTGATTTTATTGAGTTAACCGGATGGTTTATTCTAATATGGTCATTCTCAAAACCCCATATTCCATAAAAAATGAAACAAGAGATATGAATACATGTTAGTCAAAAAATGTATTTAGAATGGATAAGCTAAAATATACAACAATTGTCTTAAAAGTGCTTTCAACTTCAATTAGACTATATCATGTTGCTAGTGCCTTTTGCACAACTCTTTAGAGTAGCTCCCTTGCTTTTTACATAACTCTTAAAGAGTAGAACTCATATCGATTAATGAGCGTGGATTGGCACTCAATGCCTCCTCTTGTGCACTATGCCATAACTTTCTCTATTAGCGCACTGATAATAGTCATTTTTGCTCAATCTCCAATTATCTGCCCGGTCTTACCACATCTACATCCATCAAGCAAGATTTAAGACTTAGGATACATCATTTAATCAATTTTTGAGTTTAATCCATGTAGCTGCAACTAATAAAAGCGCAAAATTTACTTGATCCATCATTAATTATCAGCGTCCAAGTTGCGACAATGTTAAGCAATTATTCATTTTCACCATTAATTGACATAAATAAAATGGTGAATAAATATAAGATCTCTAGATTTTGCGCAAAAACCAATAGTACTAATCTTTATATTTTGTTCTAGATCCAAGTAAATAATTAATTCTTCTTTATACCCAGCAAAATAAAAAATTTCGCGCTTTAGCTAGTAATCATCCCACTGAGTAAAAGTATAATAAACTATTTATATGAATAAAAATAAAAAATATGTCCATAAAAAGTGCAATGTGTAATATGAATAAAACAAGTAAAATTAGCCTCGCATGGGCTACACTAATATTTGGTGCATCATGTGAAATAGTGGTAAATAGCGAAATATATCCCCAATAAAAATATATATATAATTCATGGCCTCTCCAAAAATCGGCCTAAGAAATGCATTCTCTAAAAAAAAAAAAAAGATAAATTACATTGATATAGAACCTACTACATCAATTTAGAAAAATTTGGGGATACCACATTAATTACCACAATCGTCATAAATTATCTCCACCATAATAAAATACTCACATAAAATATGAGCACCCAAATGTCAATGTCCATATATTCATATCACAAAAAACTATTGCACATATTCTCAACAAAGATTGCAATAAACACATAATATTATGCAACTATCAAGGCATGCTTCTATATAATAAGAGCCTCATTAGAATAAATGTGTCACAATAAAAAAATATTGCATTAAAACGGGCACATTCGCATAATTGCAATAAAAATATTACAAAAAATAAGCACATGAGCATGCTTTAATATAATGAGAGCATTCATTAGCATATTTGTATCACAAAAAAAAATATGCTAGTATAAATTGCTATCACAAAATATTGCAATAAAAAAAATTCAAATGACATAATTTGCAAACACAAATATTGCAATCACAAAATAATCATAGTCACATGAATTGCAACCATAAAATATTGCAATGGAAATTAAACATGATTTTCAAGTCAATTTTAATTTTCTACAAAATAATTGGAGAAAATAAAAAATATATAGACTCAGAAGAATAATCTTTAAACACTCAAAATGGTTGTCTCATCAAAAAATCATTTTGAATCTTAGGAAAAAAAATAACCCCCAAAAAAGGTCAAATAATTTTTTAAAATATTCAATTTTTGTATTTTAAATCAAAAAAAAAAAGAAAAAAATAATACACAATCAGCATAGTGATCAACCCTCGGTCAATGCAGTCAACCATAAGTCAACGCTTGATCAACCCAACCTTAATAGGCGCCACGCAGGCGCTGATTGTGGGCAACAGGTGCGTAGTCAGTGCGGGACCCGCTCCAATTGGCGCTCGGTTGGCACTGACTCATCAAACTGCGCTAGCTACCTTTTTCGGTGACTTCGCCGGCCAAATCCCGACGAATGTTAGTTTTTAGGTGAAAATTTTAAAAATTCATATCTCATTTATTTTAAACCCGTTTTCGATGATTCATATACCGTTTCGAACCTTTTTCCATGCTCTACAACATAGCACAAAAATATTTTAATAACAATCACAGAATCAGGTCCTATTCTATAGTCAAAGAAAGCAACTTTAAAACTAGTGCTTGATTTTACTCACAGACCACTCATCCAATTTTCACAAAATTTTAAACACATGAGCTACACATTAAGATCTACATATGGTGAAAAAATTAATAAAAAATTCCATGATTTCATGATAAAAATTAATTTTTCTCAAAAATTCTAGCATAAAAACTTTTTTGTAATCAATCAAGCAATTCTAGCAAGACTAAGCCATAACGGCTCTGATACCACTATTGGAAAATAACAATGGATAATTCATATAATTATCTCATAATAAATTTTGTATATAATTAAATGATTATGTGCATATAGATGTTAATCATATAAGCACATAATTGTGGATCGAATTAACATTAAATGCGAAAGCATGTCGATTTATGCATACTGATCAGCCTCGTCTACAAGCTCATGTATTGATTAGATCACAAACACACCATATTTATGCGATCTCCCCTATGTTGGATCTTGCTCCAAGACTTATGCAAATCACGATCATACCTTACTTGCTTTGGTGGATTACTACTAGAGTAACCCACTCGTTTACACACCTCAAATCCAAGGAGCCTATGCTGATGCTCCAAGGAAGAAAGTAGATAGAATAATAGAAAGAGAGAGAGAGAATTGAAGAGCGTATTGTGATCAACTCATTTGTATCACAATTTAATTTATATGTCCTTATTTGATCACAACCATATACTCTATTTATAGGTGTACGTAACCCTATCCCTAAGAGCAGTCCATATCCCAATACATAATTGGAAGACTACAAACTCTATCCTAGATAAGTTTATCCCAGAGGAGTCCTTATCCCAACATGTATTTAGGAGACTCAAACTCTATCTCAAATATGGATGTATATTGGGTCACTTGTCCTTACTCGACCCAATATCCAACAATATTGACTCACTACAAGAAATATAATAATTCATCATCGCTAATTGTCATGCTTAAAAATTAATAGTCGTAGCAAAAAGTCATTGACCACGGCCATACTTATTGATCGTGGTTTTTGCGTGTGGTTAATACATTCATAATAGAGGCTAAAATAGTTTTATGATGAATAAGTTATATTTTTATATCAGTTCTTATTTAACCATAATAGTTATTTACCACAACTTTAATCCATAGTCAATAAAATCGTAATCAATAGTAATTTTTTTTCTAGTGATCGATATTGACAAAATGATTTTTTTCCACATTATGCCATGAAAATCTTATAAAGAAAATAATTATTTTTAATTGAATCTTATTTTATATTGTTTGGTTTGATGAAAAGAAAAAAGATTAATAGTTGTATATTCCCCTACAAGATTCCACAATTAATGTTAGAATTGTAGACCATTGTCTTTTGTTGTTAAAAGGGTTGAGTTTGAGGGTAAAGAGGTGTGAAATTAATGGTGTAAGAATTCTTGCAGCAGCATAAAGTGATTGTTTAGAGGCAGTGATGATGAAAGAAAGTTGAATATGCATTAAGTTGATCATCATCCCTACTTTACACCCTTTGATGAGGTGTTTTGCTTCTCCTTTCCACACATTCCCACGTTTGGTCAAGAATCTCGTTTTTTTGCAAATCTCTACGAGAGTAATAATGGTAGATTAATCTTGAGCGAATAGCAATTTACCTTATGTGATATTAAAAATTGGTAAATTATTTTTAAAAAATAAATAGTAATTTATCTCTCTATATTTTAAAGAATGAAGCAATTTATCTCTCTGTCTAAGGAGGTAAATTACTTCAATTTAGAAGATATATGTAGGTAGATTACATTTTAAAAATACAGGTAGATGAATTGCTATTTTATTTTTCAGAAGAGCGTTGTTTTGCCTATTTTTCATAACACGGGTACATAAATTGCAATTTACCTTATTAATCTAGGAATTCTCATCCAGTTTTATTCGTGAGGGTGTTTGGGTGAGCTTATAAGCGTTTAAAAATATTTTGTAACATGTTTGAAAATGTATAAGATATTGAGAAAACTTTTTAGATGACGGGCTTTTAATATAATAAAATAAGATGTTACGAATTTATAAACTCATTTTTTCAGGAAAAAAAGTTAGAAGTTCCATAAATTGTTATTGTTGAACTTTTAACAAACTCTTGTAATTACTAACATCTTATTCCATCTAAATATTTTAAGAGTTTATTAAAAAAATATGATTTAAAATTTTATAATTCAATGTATGTGTTTATAAGATATTTTAAATAAAATTAGCCAAATACCATATTAATTTATTTACATTCCTAATCTTATTTTATTATATTTTATATACGTATAAAAAGTATTTTTTTTCCAAATATTTAAGTTACACACTTATATATAGTTTGCATATGTCAAATAAAATAAAAGATTGGGTAAATTACATTAACACTTCTCAACATTAGGTCAAAATACGTAAATACTCACTGTCATTTGTAAAATTACAGCTACACTACATGAGGTTATAGTTATAATTACAACTACGTACACCCCCTATTCAAAGATAAAGCTTACATAAACACCTCTTGAAACACATTACACTAACACCTCTCAAGGGTGTAGCTATAAATTTGCAAAAGATAGAAAAACATAACACCAGTATTCCTCCGAAACTGAAGCTATAATTTTACAAAAGATAAAAAGTGTTTATATAATTTAACCCAATTTCAAGATGTCTGAATATAATTTACCCTATAAGATATACTATTAATTTAAAATCAAGAATTGGTATTTATAAAAGTTGAGGATAAAGAACTTTTAAAAATTAATCAAGTCAAATCTTTTATCACACATCAAAGTGCAATGGGTTGCATGTGATGGGCAAAGAGTTGTCAATTTGTGGTCATATATATGCTACCACCACCCTTTTAAAATGATGGGCTTCCTTTGTTTGAGACTTTGAGTTGGTGATTAGAGCAATTAGACAATCAACACAAGGCCATTTCAACCACAATTAGGGTTGTTATTTTTGTCTACTTACCATGTGATGTGCCTCACCCCATCTGTATGTTAGGATAAATTATGTTTGGTAGAATTAAATTAATTATTTATTATATAATTAATTAAATTTTTTTAATTGTATATTAATTATATAATAAATATAATATATTTATCATATAATTTGTTCAAATATAACCAAACTCGATCGAGTTAAAATTGTCGGTATGTATATGTGTGTATTATAAGCTAAAAAAAGATCAAAATTGAATATTTATATCTATATCAATGTATCTATAAATGAACTAGTGGCCCAAAAGTTTCTTTCATTTTTTTGTTTTACCTAAATTAAACTTAATTATTATAATTTTATTCCTAAGTATAATTATGTAGAACAATTTACTTTTAACCCATACTAATTACTTTTATGTTTATTGTTTACTCTTATTAACTACTTTTCACACATTCATATTTACTCATATTAATTTTTTCTATATTATATTCATAATATAATACACCTATTATATATATATATTTTTTTTTTTTAAAAAAACCCTTACGATATAGCACGAAATGACTAGAAAAATCTATGAAAATTGAAAGCAGTAATGAATTGAAAATTTTCCTTGCATAGATATAAACGAGAATTAGTCGATCACTTGTCAAATTAAAATAGCCTCAATGACAAAGAAAATTAATTAAATAAATTGACGTGTAAAGTAAATGTTTTGAAGAGTGAAATAAGTTAAAAGACAAAAAAGTATTAAATCACTTATTTCCTGTCAAATCACCTTCTGTAAAATAGATTAAAATATAATTTGAACATTTAAGCTGCAACTATTGCGCATGCTATATGATTTTTTTCATTCATTTATAATATAATAAGAACAAAATGCCAAGGTACAAGATTTAATTTTTTCAATAATATACAATAAACATTGCTCCTTATTAAAAAAATAATATCACAAAGTTTAAATGTTACTCCTAAACAATCATCACATACCATTCTCAGAAAAAAAAAAGAAAAAAAGAAAAAAAATGGGCACAAAATCATAGATAAACAATGTCTATACTATTATAAGAAATGTGCACAGAAAAGAGATCTTTTAAAATTTTTGTATTACATATTATAATTTTATTAATATAATTATTAATAAAATATAATAGGTATTTTTAAAATAGTTATTAGGTCACTCAATAAGATATAAGAATTATCGATCGGCACATATTAAAATATAAATGAACCACAATTGACTAATCAAATATATTACTCTTCTTATATTGTTTTAAATTTATAATATTTATGTAGTCATCATACATTTATCCAACGTATTTTGTGATTCAAATAAACTGATTTTCTTATAAATAAAGCAACCAATTAATAATTTATTAAGCTAAAGTCTATGCAAAAGAAAAATTGAATTGCACAAATAGATTATTAATAATAATGTTAGAGTTTTTCAATTAATAGAAAATAAGTCACTTAGTGTATGTTTATTCTAATCAATTATTATGATAAAAAATTCACTTAGAAATTTCCATTTAACAATACATAATTTGGTATAGTTGAAAAAGTTACTTAAGAAAATAAAATTGACAATTGATTCCTTAAAAGAATATTTAATTCAAACTAGCTACAATGGAAAAACGTACAAGCTTGAAATTATGCACTTGAAAATTAATGAAACAAATGCAATGAGTTTCTAAAAGTTTAATTTATTTTACGTTTTAATTAAATCTTGTATGATGAAAAATATATTTTAAATTACTGTTAATAGCATGTCATATATACAGATCAACTAAAAATTTAAAAAAAAAAAAATTCAAACAATCTTTTCGAAAGCTATAAACAAATCAAATACGCTATCATGTAATTTTATAATTTTGAATCTAAGATCAATTTTTTTTTAAATTATCTATATATATATATATATATATATATATATATTAGTATATTTGATTTTACGTTTTGAAACTCTTAAAGATTCGAAGCACTTCTTGGGGCCGGAATGTTTGATCCTCTGCGCAACCTGGTCGGTCCGTGTGATAGAATCTAACATGTATATTAGCAGTATGCATGGAAATTCACATCCAACTCCATTAGGCTTTTTCTCAACCTCAAGCGCTCCAAGAACAAAAGTGCACACCTACTATTATGGGTTGGGTTTAAATAATTCAAATCGAGTCGTACACATTATTGTTTAAATTTGTTTGAATTACTATCGAACTTCAAATATTATGTTTGAATTTATTTTATTATTATTCTAATCGAACTCAAACGAATTTTAATTAGATCAAACTCGAATCGGGCTCGAATAATTTGATATTTTTAAGTATATTTTATTATTTTTGCACTAATCGAATCGAATTCTAACCAAGCTCAAAAGTTTACCGAATAAGATTTTTTATTCAAATTTGGTTTGTTAAATTTAATAAATCGAGTTCAAACGAATTTTGATCGATCAATCTCAAATCAAGTATCGAATATAATTTGATTATTTTTTCAGCCCTACCTACTACACTGGAATATTAAAGGAAATACACAAGCAATGCATCAACAGCTCACTCAAATAGAATGGCGTCTAACCCGTGGTGATAAATATATCCATAAGCATATCTTGGTGCAAATAATAGGAGAGAAAAGAGAACTGAACGGCATCGATCAAAGGAATAAACAGGCAAACGAGGATGCATGAAGAGAAAATTGGTGCTCTGTTTACAATTGTACTATAAGACAGAAAATAAAAGGTATAAGTATAGTATAGAACTAGAAATTGAGTATCGTACATGTAACGATTATATAAGGAATCTTCACTCGAAGATCCATTATTCATAGAACTAGAATTACGATAACTAGAAAAAGAACTTTCTAGTTCACTCAGAAAAGAATGATCGTTGTCAATCTCAAAAATCTGATTTTTAATATCAAAATAGATAGAATAATTGTAGATAATTTACCCATCTGAAATTACCATAACTAAGGAAATTTTGGACATAATCGATCAATGACATACATGGGAAATAAAATTAATTCATCTTACAGACATTACAAGCCTCCATTGCAACCTTAAGGCTTGTCTGACAGCTTAGTATTAAGCAACTCTAAGTCTGTTTTGCATTTTTCTCTCAGCTCAGCTAGTGGTAGTAGACTAGCTTCCTGCAACGCGCAACAAATAATTCATAAGATGGTATATCTCTTTCAGTAGCAAAAACAGAAAGAAATATCAATAGAAACCCATTGTTGGATTAAAGATCAGAACATCAGATGTGTAGTAGTGCAATCGGCAATCATGATAATGATGGCTTTCGAATGCTCTTGTATATCATTCACTTGATTGCTGCAATTTAATATTCAAGATTCCAGACTTCATTGCAGAACATATGTCTAGTTTCTAAGTTACAACAGTCAGCATTGACAATGGTAGATAAAGATCTAGGAGTTGATGCCCGTATGAAATTTTTTTGGCCGGAGAACTTCATGAAGGATGAGATCAGATCAGTCTACCTGATTTGTCTTAATAACATTCTTGGATAGTCAGATTCAGATTTTGTAAAACCTAGTTTCGCTAAATGGAACCACAAATTCAGGAAAAAAATTAGGAGTTGACTACTCGTTTGACCAAAGCAACCACACCCTGCCTCCATAAATTCTGGAAAGAACTTAGGGGTTGTCGTCCTCCTTGATTCCCTGCTTCTCCCTGTTCCTACTTAAGCTACTTTTCACGACAATTTAAGAGACACATGTTGTTAAAGATAGCCAAAACCCAGGCTCAATGAAGTTTGATGCCTAGTAGCATGTTGAAGAGACAATATTAGTGATGGCAATGGGGCGGGTCTGGTACAGGTCCGCCCGGATTCAAGACCCGCCCCATTTAATTTTTGCCAGCCCATAACCCACCCCGCTCCGCCTCGCCATGCTAAAAATTCCGCCCCGTCCCAACCTAATTAATTTATATAAAGAATACATTAAATTAATATTTTTTTAATAAATAATATCAGTTTAGATTTAAATATTTTAATATAATTTTCAATTTAAAATGAATTGGATAAGATAAAAATATGTTCATCTAAATTATTAAATTTCTTATCAACTAATTTTTCATTTTTGGTATTTTTATATATAGTTGGGTATATGCAAAAATTATTTAGAATTCATATATATATAATAAGATAAATTTTTATTTATAATATATTATATATATTAATAATATACAATAAAAAAAGAGGTGGGGTTGGACCGGGGTCGGGGCCGGGTCCAATGGGGCGGGTTCGAGACAGGACCCGTACCCGCCACGGACCCAGCCGGTGCAGGTTTTAGTTGCCCCAGACCCGCCCCGAACCCAAAAAATGGCATCCCAGACCCGCCCAGTTTCGGTTTTCCGGGTTCGGGTTGAAATTGCCAATCCTAGACAATATTTCTTTATCCAATCATTCTTAACCAGAAACAAAATTGTTATAGTCTTTTGTTTCTAGGGAACCATAGTATCATCTTATCTTAGCTTATTCACAATGTTCTAAGGGCAACAGGGGACATATTTTTGGCAAAAATGAGAATTTTTAGAGATGCGTAGAACTTAATAGAGCAATCCACAACGAGATACATGCAACAAGTCCTCGTCTATAATGCACGGACACTTCGAAAAATCACCTGGTGCAGTGTCCGACACATGTCGGACACGAACACGGCTCGGACACGCCTCGAACACGTGTCGGACACGTTTTACAATTTCAAAAAATTATAGAGATTGCGAATTTCTCAGCTTGATGAACCAGAGTTGGAGTCTGTTTTATTTGATGAAATTACTGAAGATCTAAAAGATGATCATGACAATTTATACTCATTTGGATGACTAGAATTTTGGATGATTTAACTGATTTTATATGTATTTTGGTTATAAACTTATATGTAAGACATCATTATATTATGCTTTATTTTGATATTTTTATATTGCATATATTAGTTTTATGAGAAATTAAGTGTATATATATAATAAAAAATATATTATTTATAGCCGTGTCCGTGCCGTGTCGTGTCCTACTTTTTTTAAATTTTCCGTGTCGCCGTGTCCATGTCGTGTCGTGTCCGTGTCGCCGTGTCCGTGTCTATGCATCATAGGTCCTCGTCAATCATGATTATATCAAAAAGGAAATAAGATTTGCTAAACAAACTTTCATCACATGGTTGTATGCACTAAAATAGTACCTTATGACATAATCAATGATCAAATGATGGACAACGTTATTTACTATCACCTTGAAATGAAGCATCTCCGCAGTTCTTAAAGTTGCAGCATGCTTGAATGTATGAATAAAATTTAACTTGATGAAAGCTAATGAAATAAGTAAACAAAATAAGGAAACTTACAAGCTTATTGCCCTCCTCTTCCCATATGTCTGCCATGTGCTGAAAGAGGGATCTCCACTGGTATGTCAGATGAGATTCCAACTTAGAAACTCTACTGGAGCTTTCAGCGCCATGTTTATCAGTTACCATATTCCTGCAACTTCTTTCAGCCAATATGATTGCTTCTTTCTGGCTCTTTTTGATTGCTAAAGAAGTTCAAATAAATGGATATATTAACAGAATAATTAGATTGAACGGTTAAACAATTTGTGGAACTATTGCTATCAGCTGATATGCTTGCTTCTTGCTGACACTTTTCATTCTTAAAAGTTCAAAATAATAAAGTGAAAATATTTTAGTGCCAGTCATTGTTGACTAGTAAATAATAAAAAGTGCAACCAACTGACCTGACAATCGAGCCTTGATATCCTGTTGATGAAGATCCAACCATATATATGCAGCTGATTGTCACAACAAGATGAACAGTCTCATCATAGCAACTCATGAAAATCCAAAGCTACAGCAACAATCAGAAAGCAAAATGAAAGGTATGATACCTTTTGTGCAAAAAGAACAAGGACAAGCTCTGATTGAGTCCGGCCCTCCACTCATGTGAGCACATTCATCCACCTTCTTCAGTTTGGCGGATCCATCTGCTCCAAATACTCTAGATTCTTGTGAGTCTGGAAGAATTGTGCAGTCAATAGAGCCAGACTGGCTCAAGACAAAATTATCAGCATTCTGATCATCCAAGTCATTGTTATAGGAACTAACGTCAGTTTGCGTGCCTTCCGGACTGGCATTCACTTCATCAGCATTACAATCTTTGCCATCATGAGGACAATCAACACCAATTTCACTCACCATCCTTGAAGTGTCAGCATGAAAACTGTCACCTAACTCGTCATTCGCTTCAACGTTAATACACTGAACAGCATTGCCCCGGTGAGGATCTAACAAATTGGGCTCATTTTCTTCATCAGATACTTTTGAACTGCCCAGCTCAAGTTCACCACCACCTATTATCGTAAGGTCGACTGGATTTTTATCAATCAAATGTTCAAGACTGGGGAACTTATTTTCATTGACAACTTCAGCCATTCCCAAGATCATATTCTCCTGCAAAGAATCTAACTTTCCACAGCCATCAGCTTCAGTGGAGATAGAATTCAGAGTTCTTCTCCCCTCAAGGTTCATAAAATTAGCATCCACAGAATCATGACCAGCTATTTCACCTATCCTCCGCAAAGCATCATCCTCAGTATGAACAATCTCCACTCTATTATCTACCAAGTCATTATCAACTACGTCCAATTCATCAACACTTTGAGAAACAACACACCCTCCACTAATATCCAAAATCTTGATATCCTTATCTCCACCATGAACTTTCGTGTTACCCGGTGCAACATTCTTCACCTTTAAACAGTGACTATCATTACAATCAGTATCAGCATAAACTGAGCTCCTTGAAACACTGGGTCCCTATTTTCATTGGGTATTTTTGAAATACCACATATAATATTCCCTTTCAAGGAATTAATCTCAGTACACGGGCGTGGTGCGACACGAATGCGCTTGACTAAATCTCTATCATTGCAATCAAAACTAGTGATCCCATTTTTCTCTCTCCCAGAAACCCCCCTTTTACCAATCCGGTTCGTAAGATCACCTAAAACGGACCTCGATGTACCAGAAGTATTCTCTTCAGCCATCAATAAAATTCACAACCTAAGCTTATAACCCATTCTTCACCAGTTCAACACTTAATTCAAGAAACCCACATCACAGATCTCGCGAGCCTCAACAAATGCTCAGCACCCTGATTCACAAACATGGATAAACACGAAGATCCCAAGTCATTATAATTACAAAAATTGGTCGAAAAATAAAAGCACCTAGGAGTACCAAATCCACCTGATACTCTTTTTTTCCCATACTGTCGCATTATAAATAGAAAAAACGCCGCCCCGTCATAAGATTTACACCGGAAACAGCGTAGATTAAAACAGAAACTGAAACTGGGAACAGGTAAAGAACAGAGCATTGATAACATCTGACTGACCTTGAGGAAGACAGAAGACACTTGTGGAATCTTTGGGAGAAGGGCTGCTGTCCCTGCTGCAGAGATATTGAGAATGCAATATTTGCTGAGACTCTTGAATCGTGATGCGTATGAGTAGTGAAATGGTGTTGAAGAAGAGAGGAAGAGGAGCGGGAAATTGAGTTTAGAAAGGTGGGGGAGTGGGCGGCGGGGGGCATTAGACCCGCCTTACCCTTTTGAAATGTGAAATTTGGGGCGCGCCCAATGCTACATTGCGCCACCAGGAGCACAAGATCAAAACTCGGATCACTCTTTAGTCGTTTAAGTATGGGCTAATTATACGCCGTTTCCTGATATTTAATATAATTACGGGTAGACTTCTTTTGATTTATAAAACTATGTTTCCTATTATTTGTTTATATTTAACAAATATATTTATTCGTGTGTTAAAATTATTAAATTTGTTTATATTAGTAAAAAATTAAATAAAAATACATATTTATTCACTATTAATTTATTGCAAGTCAAAAATATTTTCTAATCAGACTACTCTTCTAATCAGTCAATTCTGTGAATTTTGAAGAATTGAGGGATATATTTATTAGATGAAAATAAATATCAAAAGTGTTATATGTAATTTTTCAAAGCACTAAGAATCTACTTATAATATAACCAAACCTTAAAGAAGGTGGTGTAATTGCTCCTTTAATTTTATATGATCATAAATGTATTTTAAAAAAAAAAATACAAACAATCCTCTGTAATGTGTAAATTACCTCTTATGAAAATATATATATATAAATTTACCTCTCTATTTTTTTAAAAAATAAAATAATTTACCCCCTTTGATGCAATAGTGCATTGCAAGTGCTTTGTGATAGAAAAATAAAATAATTTACCCCCTTTTATAACACTACCAAATTTATTTTAACGTAAAAATACAATAATACAATAGAATGATATAATTTCTAAAAATTTCTCAAAGAAAATAATTTCTGAAAATTTTTTACTTTTTTTGTTTCTTTAATTTTTGTGCCTTTTTCTATAATTGCTGAAATTTTTATGTAATTTCCAAAAATATATATTTGCGTAACTCAGTAAACATATAGATTTGTGCAATAAATTTGACCACACCACAAGGGTAAAAGGATTTTTAAGAAAATTTTAAGATTATCTGAGGACCAGCCTTGCAAAATAGAGGTTAACACTTCAATACTTAAGCCAGTAACAATTTATGAAAATAAAAGAAAAACTTGAATTAAAGTGAGAATATGGTAAAATATATGAGAGTGATAATTATTCATGTGCAGTGCAAAATATAAGCTTAAACTAGCTCAAAGACCGAGAGAATAATGCAAAAAAGTGAGAGTTTAAGAATAAGAATGATGTTACCAAATGACTGCATAAGACCTCTATTTATAGGCTTATACAGAGTTGGATACAAGGTCAATTACTGAGTTCTATACGTCATTAGAAAGCTCCTTGAGTTGGCTATCATCCCCAACAAACTCTAAGTAATTTAGATAAATATTGATTGAGATACATGAGCTGGACAGGACCCTGCCATGTCTATCTAAAAATTCATGAATTGGTTATTTGTAGATATTCCAACTCCTTTGCCACCGATTTACTTAGAACCACCTAGAGATGTTTTAAGTTGATGTGTACAAATGTCTTGGAAAGCTATATGATGTATTCTTCCAGCTGTATGATGACGTGTACGGCTAAAATTAGTTTCTTTCTTGGGCCTACTAGTTCAGTCTAGTAGTAGGTAAGCCTGTGGGTTTTTCTTCTCTATTGATGGGCTTTATCCATCCTGTGGTGGACCTTTACTGATGGGTTTTTTTATTTTTTCTTTTGTTCTGTAAAAAGGTTAGGGATAAAGTGCAAATAATTGCATACGTTAGGGGGATATCTGCATTTAACCATATGCGCATGTCACAAGCGGACAGAATATTCCATTATTATTTCACAAAAAGTGTAAAATGAAACAAAATTCAAAAGTTGGGTGGGGAAGTGTAAAAAAAGAAAATAGTTGGGGGGCAAAGTGCAAATGACCCCATACGTTGTGGGGTGTCTACATTTTACCCTAAAAAATTATATCAATTTTCAAAATATTTTGCTTCGATTCTTTTTTTTTTTTTTTTTTTTGAGTTGATTTATGTTTTGTTTTTCAATTTAATTGTTGTAAAATAAAAATTATATTAAAAAAAAATTAAGTTGACCACTTGAAATTGTAGTAAAAAAGAGTAATTTTTGTTAAGATTCTAGCTCACTTTCTCAAGAATTGTTGAACTACAAAAAAATAAAATAATTGTATTTTCGAACGTATTCGTAAAATAATTTCTACTTGGAGTTTAGTTGCATGATTAGTTATATCTTTGCAAATAGCATAATTGATTAGATTTTTTTTAAAAGGAAGAATATTACAAAATCATTTGTGTTTTTTAATCTTAGATTTTTCTTAAAAGAGTTTGATTTTAAAGTAATAAAAATTATAAAAGAATTGTTAATTGATTGTTTAAATTTAAATAATAGTTTAGTTTGATCATGAAGAACTAACATAAATGAATTTAACCGAGTCAAAGTTAAAATAAAATTGAGTAAGAGACATAAATAAAATTCATTTTAATGTCAAATACTTGAATAGATTATTGAACTTAAAAGAAATATCAGTGCTTTTAGTGTAATAAGTTATTAAAGTATTTTCTTAACATGAATTTAGCTACTAAGAGAGAAGTAAATAAACAACAAAAAAAAAACACATGATAAGGTTTCTAGCAAAAGGAATACAATTTACTATAACAATCTTTTTTCAAGCAAAACTTCGATTGATTGCACTAGGAAAGTAGAAGTATGTTCACAATAAATCACAACAAAGCTTAAAAAAGACTGCTCAACTAAGCCAAGCTACCCCCCGCCCCCCCCCCCCCCCAAGGACGGCTAAAATGCGTCACACCATCCTAATAATCACATGAGCTTCCATCCACCAAATTGCTCAACAAATAGTGAGGAAAAGATCCCAATCCCAACGTCCAAGCTTTCGATGAACTGCTCGAAACCACTCCTCCGTGCTATGAGCGGCGTAGGCAATAGACCTTGATTCGGGGCTTTCGAAGATAGTGACCAACATTAGTGAAGGATGCTACGGAATTCACGAAGAAATGTGAAAGTTGCCAAAAATACGCAAGTTTAATACACTCACCGGAGACCCCAATGGAGCATGTGAAGATTGCTTGTCTATTCGATCAATGGGGGATAGACATCCTTGGACCTTTTCCGCCAGCTCCAGCCCAGAAAAAATTCATCATTGTAGCAGTGGAATATTTCTCAAAATGGGTGGAAGCAAAAGTATTGGCCAAAATCTCTGAAAAGAGGTAATAAATTTTATCTGAAAAAATATTATTTGCAGGTTCAGATACCAAGAGTGTTGATCTCGGATAATGGGACTCGATTCCAAGGCAAAAATTGTAGAATGGTGCAAGGAGTTGAAGATTCAACAAAACTTCTTGGTTGTTGGAAATCCACAGGCCAATGGACAAACAGATGTCTCGAATAGAATCTTACTGCAGCATTTGAAAACGAGACTGAATGGAGCTAAAGGATCGTGGGTCGAAGAGCTGCCTGGCATGTTGTGGGCTTACCGAACTACGCCAAGGACAACAACATAAGAGACTCTGTTTTGTTTGGTCTACGAATTGGAAGCGGTGATACCTGTCGAGAAAGGAGAAGAAACAGTTAGAGTCGCACAATATAAACCGGAGGAAAATGAACAAGCAAGAAAATTCGACCTAGTGACAATTGAGAAAATCCGCGATAGAGCATACGTCAAGATCCTACACTATAAAGGCCTCATGATGAAAAGTTACAACAGCAGGGTGAAACCAAGGAATTTTCAAGTTGACAACTTGGTGCTAAAGAAAGTCGAGGTTTCTAAACATGTTGGAAGTTAGATCCCAGCTGGGAGGAACCGTATAAAGTAATCGAAGTGAAGAGAAAAGGAACTTACCGGTTGCAAGACTTGGAAGGCAGCGAACTACCAAGGCCATAAAATGTGTATAATTTAAGAAAATTTTATGCCTGATCGAGGAAAGAGGAGATCGTTTTTTGAGGTTGAAGACCTCTTGCACATAGATTTGAAAATGATCACCTTTTGTATAGATTTCAAAAAGATCACCTTTTGTATAGATCTAAAAAAGATCACTTTCTTTATAGATTTGGAAAAGATCCACCTTTTGTATAGGTTTGGAAAAGATCGCCTTCTTGGGTCAACTTGAAAAAAATCTAATAGATCGTGAAAACATCTATTCTGTAAAATAAGTTTACAAATTCTGAAAAAAAAAATTAGCCAAGTACAAGAAGCGACCCCATGAGGACACGAGAACATCTATTCTATGAAAGAATTTTACAAATTCAAAAGAAAAATTTAGCCAAGTACAAGAAGCAACCCCATGAGGTCGCAGGAACATCCATTATGTGAAAGAATTTTACAAATTTTGAAATAGGATTTAGCCAAGTACAAAAAGTGACCCCATGAGATCGCTAGAACATCTATTCTGTGAAAGAATTTTACAAATTCTGAAAAAGAATTTAGCCAAGTACAAAAGCGACCCCATGAGGTCGCAAGAACATCTATTCTGTGAAAGAATTTTACAAATTCTGAAAAAGAATTTAGCCAAGTACAAGAAGCGACCCCATGAGATTGTGAAACATGTATTCTGTGAAAGAATTTTACAAATTCTAAAAAAGAATTCAAGCAAGAAAAGATCCCATGAGGTCGCGAGACCATCTATTCTATGAAAGAATTTTACAAATTCTGAAAAAGAATTCAACCAAGTACTCTGAAAGAGAGTGCAACCAAGAACCAAGGTGATCCCATGAGATCGTGAAACATCTACTCTACGAAAGAAACTATATAACTTCAAAAAGGATTCTGATAAAGATGCAACCCAGTATTGGAATGTCACTTCCCAGTTGGTTCGTACAAAAGTACCATCAGATAAGATCACAAGACCATATACATTAACAAGTATGGAAAGTACAAAATATTACAAAAGGTAGATGGTAGCACGATATAATATCATCAAAATAAAAAAAAACAAACAAAACATTTGTCTGGGACGATCTATGAAAGCTCCAATTTTTCCACTTCGTCTATCAAGCTAGCAAATTCATTCCCTTCTACTTTGAGGGGCTCTTCTTCTGGGAAAGCAGATAAGTTTCCATCCAAAGAAGGGTCAATCCAATTGGTAGCAGACCTTTCTGCAAAACCCTTGAGCTTAGCTATTTGAGAAGTACATTGCTCAAATCCTTGGGCTAAGAAGCCAGAAGCCTTGATCTCAATAGCGGTCTGGAAGACAAGAGACTTAATGAAGTCTTTGGCAGGTCTTAGCTATCAGTTTTTGGTGTTCGTCCGAGGATAAGTATTCGGTGCGACCAGAAAGCGAGTGTCGAGCAACAGTTGCTTGTGCTCAGCAGTGGCTAGGTATTGCTCACTACCCTTTCGGAGACCCTCTTCCCAACCTTCTTTTCAACCTTCTTCCTTACTGACCGAACGACCTGTGGAAAAACCCTCAGTTCTACCTGCTTCTAGAGCTACTTCCTTGGCTTGGGCAAGTTTCGCTTGGACACCCCCGACCTGCTCTTCTAAGAGTTTGATTTTCCTTCAGCAGCAGAGAATTTTTCCTGTGCCTCCGCAAGAAACTTATCACTGGTCAGCTTCTCCCTTCGTAGTGGTTTTTAAGGATAAATGATGCGTATATGCCTTGGCCTACGTAGAAGAAATACAAGAAGGAAAATTATTAAATAAGCTATATTAGCAAAATATAAAAGTTGTTGGAAGAAGCTCTCACCTCTTCGAGAGACTGAGCAAAGTGGCATTCAACCTTAATATGGGAGTAGGGGGCCGTAGCGCCTGATTGCGTTGAAATAGGGAAGATTGATACATTTCCTAGGAATCTTGCCCTGCATGAGTTCGTAGGACGCTGCTTTCACTTGAAATGGCCCAATTCGGTATCAGCTTGTCGCCAGACATTTCAGCGATCTTGCGTGAAGGATATTGTAATTCTTCCTCAGCCTCTTTCCACCACTTAGCGAGATTGCCCGCAAGCTGAAAATTCTCCTCCTCGGCCTTATCAGCGGCAGCTTTCCTCTTAGAAGCAGTAGATTTGCTTCGCTTGCTCGACCTGCTAGAGCGCGAACTCTTTCTACTTTTTTTGTGTTTTTTCATATCGTTGGGTCCCTCAGCGACTTCTTTACCTTTGGGTTTTTCAGGTTTCTTTGCTTTTTTCTCAATTTCTCTTACCTTCTTTCCCTTGGGATCAACACGAGCCTCAGGGGCTGTCTCAAGTCGAGTCTCCAAATGAGGAGTATATCCCATCCTACCTGTGGGCTCAGCATCTTCACTTACAATTTCTATGGCTCGAGGAGAAGGGTGAACAAGTGGAGTAGATGAGTCAGGATGTTCATCTTCAACCCCCTTTCCTCTAGATTGCAAAGCGCGATCCCCCTCTGCGGTGGAAGGATGAGACGAGCCTGCTCCTGGTGTTAGTAGGTTGCTCTTTTTGACATGATTCCTGTTAGTGATGCGAGTATTCATTATAAGATGTTCTGCAAAAAAAGTTTTAGATGAGAAATATAGATGAAAGAATAATGCCAAAGTGAGCATGAATGGTAAAAATCTCATCACCTAATGAACCTTGAACTTTGAAGGGAGCTGAAGAGAGGTTGGCCAACTTCAGGACACTCTCAGTCAAGAGCATGCCAGCATAGTACCAATGACAGGTAAGACAGTTGATCACATCATCATCCAGCCCCCCTCCTTCGGTTCGAGATTCGGGCTTGGAGGTACGCCAATTACAGGGAAAAGACCATTGTTGACCAGGTACAAAGTGAAGAAAGAGGAACTTATCTTTCCAAGGACCCACATTAGATGTTACTTTATCTAAATATCTACAATGGGGTTTTGCTGTAAGATAGAAGAACTCCTAGTCGCTAATCTTTGTGGAGGTGGTAAACTTATAGAGCGACCAGAAGTTATCAAAGTTGGGCTCAAGGTGGCGAACTCGCATAACCAAGATAAACATAAGTATGTGGCAAATGGTGTTTGGGGATAATTTCATGGGACAGATGTCTAAACGATTTAGTATTTTAGATACAGGACGAGCAAGGGGAAAACAAAGGTAGGGCTTCTAGATAACCAAGAGATAAGGAACAGTATCCCTTGGGAGGTAGATGCATCCTATCAAAGGATCGAGGAAGAATAATGTCGTAGTCTAAAGGAATGTAATATTTTTCTCTAATGAATTGGGAAGAAATAGATAAGACACAAACGACCCCAGCCCAACGATCCTTGGACATCATTTTCTCATAATTTTCGAGGGAATGATCCTCGGGAGAATTCTTGTTAGGGTCAACAATTTCTACATGAGTGTCTATCCTAGGTATAGCAGACGGGCCTATTTTAGTAAGAGGTTGGGGTAAGGTCGTAGACGACCCTAAAGAATTGGAGTCGGAGGTAGACCCCAAACTCGAACTAGAATTGACTGATATAATGAAATAATAAAAGCAGGAAAAGAGAGAATGAGGTCGTAAAGGGTACTTGAGAAAAGGATAATCAGGTGGTGAATTCAGAAGCGGCTCGCTGGAAGAATGTGTGGAACAAGTCAAATGCGCCACCAATATATAGAAAGGGGCCCATTGAAAGACGCGTCAAAACGGACGGTTAGATGAAAAAGGGAGCTCATAGATCTAACGGCTCGGGATACACGACTATTCAAATTCTTATTAGCGCCTTTTCATCACACTAATAAGAATTGGGGGAATAATGATGAGGGATTTTAGGGAACCACTGACGAAATAACAAAAATACCCCCAAAGGATGGCTAAAATTGCAGGAGATACCTAAAGGATTCAGCTCGATCGGGTCGTTGGGTCGAGTTCGGATCGCGCCCGATCTGGAACCTGAACCGTACACACCCTCTATGGGTCCATCTGGTCGGGTCGTTGGTTGACCCGAGAACCAACCCGCTTCTAAGGTCCGACCCAGCTAGCAGCCACTATCAGTCGTTGATCTTCACACCTATAGCTCCGAATAATATTACGTGGAAGCATATGTGTGGACCTCTCAACCAAGCAAGTGGACCCACCCGGGTACTATAAATACTTTGTACCTAACTCATTTATGAACAACATTTATTGTCATACCTAGTTAATTTTAGATCGATTCTGATCATTTTATTGCTATATATATCTGCCTCAACTATCTCGAACACCACACTAACTTAGGCATCGGAGGGCCTTGGCTGAGTACTCCCCAATGAGCCTAACGACTTGTTTCCTTTTCTCAGGATCACCACATTTCGAGGACGCAAGGAGATCTCAACTTGCGACCCCAGATCGGACCTCTATGGCAGCCCAAACAAGGCCTAAATCAAATGGGCGAAGCTACAAAAGAACAGGATGTGCAGCACATCCTCTTGCTCCGAACAGCAGATCCCACAACTATCTACCACCATAACTCCGCGTCGCCTCAATCGCAAGGTGGTTGGTAGTGCTTCAAGTGTGCACCTCCAAGCAAATAAGATGACCTTAGGTGGGGTCTTACATCTCTAAATAAATCCCCATGGTCTCTCAACATCGGAGCATGCTCCCTTTCCCCGAAGGCGAGAAGCAACATGATATGCGCTCCGAGCAGAGAACCTACCATGTCTCTCAAAGTGCCAGACCAGATTTGTAACATCCATAAAATTTTAATATATAATTGTGGGATTAATTGGTAAAATCTACGAAACTTAGTTAATTAGTACATAAATTTTGTATTTACTGTTGATTATATTAAAACTTGAACGGAGTAAATTGGAGTTCAGTATAATAATTGGGGTCAAATTATATTAATTAAGAAATTAGGTAGGATGTATTGGTAATTATCAAAAAGAATAAAAAAAGAAAAAAAAAAAAGAAAGAAAGAGAGAGTGGGGTGGTAGCAACACACTGCCACCTAACCTTTCATGCAATCCTTCACACACTAACACACATACAGCATACACACACACACTTGACGGGAGAGGGAGAGAAAGAAGAGAAGAGAAAAGAAGAGGAGAGAAAAAAAAGAAGAGAAGGGGAAGAGAAAGAGAAGAGAAGGGGAAGAGAAAGAGAAGAAAACAGAAAAGAGGGTGGTATTGCTCTTCATCATCTTCATCATCTTCAAGCTTGAGAATTTTCATAGAAGATTTGGTAAGTTTTGCTGATGTTAGTCAAAATGGAATAAAATTAATATAAAAAAGAAAAGGAGCTGCATGTTAGTCAAAATGGAAGAAAATACCCAATTAAAGTAAAAGAGAAGTACCAGAATCGACTCTGTTTCTGGTTAGCCTCTGTAAATCGTGATTTTAAAAGGGTTATACTGGTCCAAATTTAGTGATTTTTGAACCTGTGTAATATTTGAGATGTTTAATAAAACTTTCTAGTTTTGAGAAGAATCTAAATCAGTCGTTTGAATGGGTAAAATGGAGGAAACATTATGTTGCTCTGTTTCTACGAGTAATCTGACAGAGTGTATTTAAAACCTTGTAAGTTGAGGTTTACTAGTTAATTTCGAATTATTATTTTGTAAATTGAAATATTACATAGGAAGTTATATTCCGAAAATTTGGTAATTTTTGGAAGAGTATATGATTTTTCAGAGAATTTTAAAATATAAAGGTTTGAATCTGTTGCTGTCTAAATGGACCAGGTTGTATTAAAACTTGAATAACTAATTATATACCTATCCAATTTATATAATTCTTGTTGTAAATTCAATTAGATACTCATGGAAATATTTGGTGTAAAATTTGAATCTTTATCAATTGTATGTTTGTCTGAGGAAACTTTATAAACTAAGACAGAGATGTTGTCAAGGAAAAGCAATTTCATAAAAAGGATGGATTTTTATAAATCTAACCTTTATGGTTAAAAATAAAAATCATACACCATTGGAGAGCTTATTAAGTCTAGTTTATTATACTAAAACAGTTTTAATTTAATGATTATAAATAAAGTTATGATTTAATTAGTGACCAATGCTCAAACTATTAAGATTATAGATTCAAGAGCCGTAAGGGTAATTTTTTAAAATATAAGGACTGGTGTTAATACATCAAGATATATACTGATAGGAAGATACTCAAGTCTACTTTATGTAGAAGAAAATGGAATAAAGATCCAAATTTTATAGAAGGAGATATTAAGAAATTAATGAGATGTGTACGAATATAATCTAGTGCTTTTTGAAAGAACTTCAATATTGTCGATTCATTGACAATACACCTTATACATCATTTTAGGACATGGGAACAACGTTCGAGATTGTACATGTCATTCTATTATTTAAATAATTGGGGAAAGTGAGGTAAGTATAGCTAATTGATTTATATGTGTGTGTGTGTGTGTGTGTGTGTGTGTGTGTGTGTGAATAAAAGTATTACTTGTTGGATTTATGTATATATGGATATAATATTTGGATTGTTTATAGATATACTTGGTGGTGAATATTGGTTGTTGTTAGAATACATATGCCTATATGAGTATCATATGTTGAATGTTGGATTTTATATATATTTATTGGATAAAATATGGATTGTATATATACTCGTTAATGGATGTTGATGGTGATTAAGATTATCTTCATATCTGTGGAATTCCTATTATGTGTTTAATTGTGATCGTGCTACACGAATGTTGGCTGAATGGTTGTGTGGTTTTGTAATTGAATGCGGAAGGAAATCGAATAGAAAGTGATTGACGAGAAAATATTATTACATGGAATTGAACGCGTAAGTTAATGATGTTGATGTTGAATTAAAATGAAACGATGGCTTACCTAACTGGAGACATACTCGATGGCTTAGATGATATGACCAATGACGAGCTGTGTGCTACCATTAATCAATGGAGATGATGGGATACACACGAGTTGTGTGCTGTGTGGTATCGGTGGAGATAATGAGATACACATGAGCTGTGTACTGTGTGGTATCAGTAGAGATGATGGGATACACACGAGCTGTGTGTTGTGTGATACTAGGAAAAAAAAAATAGAAGAAGAGGATTGTGATTGAGATGATGATGGTGAGAGCCAGCAAAGCTCATTGAGTGATGCGCTCCAGTTTGGTTAAGCATGGTCCTAAGAAAATAGACTAAAACACTATTATGTTTTGTTTTGATGTCTGATTGTATATGTTATTTCTTACGTCTGCTAATAATGCATGGTGAATATTGATTAGGTTGGTGTCATTACTTTATACTTGACTTGTTGCTTGTGTATATATATAGACCGAAAGGCTATACTTACTGAGTTGACAACTCATAAATTTGCCATATATTTCTTTTCAGGAGATAAATCATAAGTCAGTGTCAGCCGTATAGGTGGGTCAACGGTGCCATTCTAATTTGGGAGCTCTAGATATATGGACACAAGAATATGAAATCGTGACTAAGTTGGTGTCTTATATTTTGTAATAGCTAAAAACTCTAATGGAGTATGTAATTCCCTTGAGGTGGTTGTCAAATGTTGACTTTGTCGGTTATTTTATTGGGATAATTATGAGTTGTGAGGGTAATTGAATGGGATTACGGAGGGGGTTTCACAAGATTGTCCCCCTCGCCATTGCCCTGGAGGTCAATATCAAGTACACAATCTGCATCCAAAGGGCAAACTCAGCCTTAACCAACTCCACATCCCGTTCTTAGGCCACATTAATGAGCACAGCCACTTTCGTACCCTTAGGAAGCATATTCGAATAAGAAACTGGAATGTTTCTGGCCTTGGAAATCCAAGGATGTCCCATGATTGAAATCGACTTAACCATCCCCCCACCTTCCATCGAAATCCAGCTGCCAAGATATCTCGGGTGCCCCACAGTGATCGTCAAGTATCGGAAGTCGTGACTCAAAGAAAGAGGAGTTTAGGAAATATTTTTGTCCAGGACTAAATGTAAGACACTCCCTGGATTTAATCCAATTCTCCAAGCTTGTTTAGCGAGAAGGGAAATTTTACATTCCCTCAGCCGCCTAAACCCCAGACCCCCCTTATTTTTTTCCCTTCCACAACTTAGCCCAAGCCACCCAGTGAATCTTCAACTCCGTTCCACAATTCCAGAATAATAAATCCGCCATTAGGCTCTCGAGCTCACTAAGGAACAAATCCAGAGATCGAAAACAACTCATGGTATACGTGGGGATTGTCTAAAGAACCGACTTCAAAAGAATTGCACGTGCCGCTTGAGAAAGCTTTGTCGAGGACCAGCTATGCAATATTTGCCATATATGCTCCTTAATCCACTCAAACATTTCTTTCTTCGAGCAACCTGCCACGGTCAGTATATAGAGGTACTTACCATGCTTGGACGCACTGCCACCCCCAGGACTCCAGCCAACTCGGATCAAGCACTCTCTTCCACATTCCTACTAAAGACCATAGCCGACTTATGTTTATTAATTTTCAGCCCCGATGCATTTTTGAAAGAGCTCAAGACGAGCTGAAGGTGAGATAATGCTTCCTGTGTAGCTTGGCTAAAAATAAGTGTATCGTTGCGAAGAGGAGGTGGGAAACTGGAGGTGTTGTTCGGGAGACTAACACTCCTTGAATTACTCCCTCCCTTTCCACTTTACGAATCAATCCACTAAAGGCCTCTGCACAAAAAAGAAACAAGTACGGACACAAAGGATCCCCTTGCCGAAGACCTCATTCCGAACATAGGAAGCCGAATCGCTCACTATTAAGGAGGAAAGAAAAGGAAACAGTTGAAAAGCAAGTCATAATAAGAGACACAAAACGCTGGTGAAAACCCAATCTAACCAGAACCCTCTCAAGAAAACACCATTCCACCCTGTTGTAAACCTTACTAACATCCAACTTCAAGGTAACATGACATTTCTTCCTCCAAGTTTTGTGCTTAAAAAAGTGATTAAGTTCATAAGCTAAGAGCACGTTATGCATAATTAAGCGATCAGGAACAAAGGCTGATTGAAAGATAGAAACTAAAGAACCAAAAAAATGTTTGATCCTATTTGCAATAGTTTTGGAAGCAAGTTTATAGATAACATTGCATCAACTAGTGCGGTGAAACTGAGTCATTGGATGGATTGGGACATTTAGGAATTAGCACTATTCGAGTAAAATTCACAAGAGGAATAAACAGGCTATTGTTAGGAATTCAAGGACAAATGCACAAACATCAGACTCAACAATGGACTAGTATTTTTTTGTAGAAAATAGGAGACATACTGTCCGGTCCCGGTGACTGAAGAGGTGCATTTATCTCAAGGCTTGAGTGATTTCCTCTGAGGTGAATGGTTTCATAAATTCGTCATCCATAGTAGGAGTGACTCGGCTCTCCATACACCCTAGCACATCCTCCATGGTTTCCGCTGTGGGTTGAGTCCACTAAAAAATGGAACCGAAATATTGCAACATCACCTTCAGAATTCCTTTCTTACTAACAACTTCCTCCCCACTATCATCCTTAATTCGCTTTATTTCTTTCCGTAGTTGTCGTTCATTAGCTTTAGCGTGAAAATAATTAGTATTTCGGTCCCTTGCTGCTAACTAATAGGTTTTGGCTTGTTGCTTCTGCATGATTTCTTCCTTACCTGTCCACTCTTCGAACGAATCCTTGAGCTTTTCAATTTCAGCCTTACGATCTACAATAATGACGTGCTCTTGTAGCCCAAAAATCCTCTCATTGGCAGTTTTAACCTTCCACCTAATATTACCAAAGCTTGTCTTGTTCCATTGAAGGAGATGCAATCGACTAGCTCGGGGCTTCTCGATCACTGATAGCGAGGATTGGCATTCTTAACGAAAGACCAAGCATGTTGAATAATGTCGGCACACTTCGGGGAAGAAATCCATACTGCTTCAAAACAAAACCTCAGCCTATTACAATTCTGATTCTTGAACAACACCCCATCTAGCGCGATCTAAATGGTTGCATGATCCTAGAAGGCAGCAACTTGATAGACAACGGTGGCCTTCGGGAACAAGGTTGCCCATTGTGAGTCACTACACACTCGATCTGAAGGGACTTGATTCTTCTTGACGATTGCACCAAGTGAATATATTACCTTGAAAACTAAGATCCTGAAGCCCGCAATCCTGAAAACACTCTCAAAAGTCTCTAATCTTCCAGTGAGCTCTAGGAAGGGTCCCTTGCTTTTTGTGCTGATCCAAAACCTTGCTAAAGTCCCATGCACACAACCAGGCTGCACGGAAGCCTGTACAAGTCGCCTCAACAAGTTCCACCCCTCTTTTCTCCTAGCCACGTCCCGATGCCCGTAAAAACCTATAAAGCGCCAACGATCTGGACAATCATCGAATTTAACAGTAACATCTATGTGGTGAATTGAGAATGATTGTAACCAAACTTCAACATCTTTCTGCCACAAAAGAAGCAACCTGCCCCCTTTCCCTATCGAATCCACCCCGATTCCGTAATAAGTCACCAAACTCTTAATCCTGTCACATCTCCTAGCTTTGCACTTGGTTTTGGAGAGAAAAACCAAGCTAGGCCCATGGAGCTCAATGATTCCGTCAATGTCCGAACTGTCCAAGGAGGGCCCAACCCCTAACAATTCCAAACTAGGAGTTTCATGGCTCCTGGAGAGACTGCCTAGAAATCTCTATCGATATTAGATCCGATGTATCATCAACCAAGTGCATTCTCTGCTTAGCTCCATGAACTGAGTCTCCGTCAATTTCAATAAGCTGAATGCCTCGATTTCTCTTTCGTGGACAACCCCGTGAACCCGACCAGGAGGACGTCCACGATGAGCCCCACGCCTAGCCGAACACAACCCCTCCGACATGAATCGAAACAAAATATTAATCAAGTTCAGTTGCCCATCCCCCACTCCCTTGGAGGACTTCTCAATGATGCCATGAACAAAACCCCCATTTTCCCCTTCCAACTCCGCCCAACCACCCGAGTTAGAGCCCGCTACCACCTATTCGCCATTCACGTGGAAGCATCTCTGGTCTTGCTCAAGAGAAGTTGTATCGACATTTGCTTGGATCATCTCTGTGTCGTGGTTAGTACCTGTATGGTTTGTGTTTGGCGGCGAAGAATCCACTTCATCCCCTATACTGCCTTTACTTCCAACCGGATTGCCATATGGACTCCCCATACTCCTAACCCCTGAATTTAATCGTGGTTCGCAAGGGCCTTGAGCCTTGCCGAAATTTCCAAACACTGCAACACTTGTACAAGCTGGAGGTCGTTGGTGACTAGAAGATTTTGAAGAGGTCTTACTCCAATTCTGCTCTCCTTGAGGCCGCCCCCAAATTGGAACAAGCACTCCTTGCCAAGGGACATATGAGGATGTCTCCTCTATGTCGCGGTAGCTTTCTTCGAACCTCACTTTGCAGTACTTATCAATGTGACTCAGGCACCCAAACAGATAACAATAGTTTGGAAGACGCTCGTACGTGAAGCGAACGAGAAGCTCCTCCCCTGAAGTTGACTGCACCTTAAGAGCCCTCTTCAAAAGTTGATTAACATTTAAGCCCACTCAAATCCTCAAGGATGCTCTCGACGAACATCCAACCTTGTCCGCCTCCGTATCCCGATCAGTGTGGCTACACCAATATTCATCATGTTCAGTGGGAGGTCATGTATGTGTATAGGTATGTCAATAGGTAGGGTCTTACTCTACCCAAGCCGAAGCACAGGCCCAAAGGAGACCCAAAGAAAAAGATTTGTACCCAAGTCCTACCCAATTTATTAACTTCAACTTAAGTTCATAGGTCTCAAGACCCAGTTTGACCCAATTTTTAGGGTAGGGTCTGACCTAGACTCGTTTTCTTTAATTAACATTTTTTCTTAATTTCCATCAAACAAAACATTGCTCAAAATCTAAATAAATATGATCATTGAAAATGTACGCACAAAAACATTAAATAAAAAATATAACTATAATCTAAATAACTATGAGTTATCAGACCCATGTCTTCTTTTGCCTTTCTTGTCCAAGATAAAAAAACACAGTGAGCTAATGGTTTCCCTAGTGAGAGATGCATTAAAGCTTTCTATTTTTACTCTTACAAATGTACACAATCTATCAGGTATAGAGAGTATACAATCAAGAAAAGAGAAACAAAGCAAAGCGATTCCTTTTTCTTTTTCTTTTTTTTTTTTATGTTTGTGTGTTGGGGAGGGGGGAGGGTTAGCCTTCTTTTACCAATTGAAACCCAGAACAAAAGGAGATTCAAATCCTAAATCCAAAAAGCAAAAGGGATTAAAGCCAGAAGAAAAGAGTTCACCAAATTAAACCTTTTTTAAAAAAAATAAAAACCCCCTATTATACGTAGAGAGAGGACAAGAGCATTTGCGTTTGGCGAACATTCAAACATGAAGAACAGATTTTGAGTTGAAAAAGAACCGAAATTGAAAGAAAATGATTAAAAGCAAATACTGGGCCAGATTAAAGAAACCCTAGATTCAACATTTCTTGAAGATTTAGTTCAAATTAATAAAACCAAGTGGAGAATGTGAACATGACCTGAGAAACAAGTCAAGAAAGCGAGTAGATTACATCTATAGATTTTGAGGAAGTAGAAATTCAGAGGTTGAGTACTGATAGTTGAAGTACAATGAAGAACATCAAAAAATCTGCAGAAAACTGGCAATTTGGAGAGTGCAGGAGAGGAGTGGCACCTTGGCGAAGACTTAGAGAGTTGAGAGAGGATAGAAGAGATTGGAGAGTGGTCTATGTTTTGAGAGAATTGTAATTTGGGGGAAAAAGAATCGAGTAATAACAGGTAAGGTAGGGTGTATTACCCGATCAAAACCCAATTTTTATAATTTAGTGGATCTACGTATGGGCTTGGATTCGATCTAAAAGGATGGATCTGGGCCTTGGTCTACACTTGTTACAATGGGCCTGGGTATGGGTAGTATAGGCCCATTGACAGGCCTATATGTGTACAAAGAAATCGCATCGCTCTAAATCTACATGCATCGAATTATCGTATTCGCCAATCGCATTGGGGATGAGGATATTCTTTTTGAAGCTCTACGAGCACCCTTCCAGGGCACGTTGTTTATCGATAACATGGTTGAATAGTAGCATAATCCATCTACTATAACTATCTAAGAATCTATTTTTCTTAGAATTTTTCAAAGAAAAGTCAAGAACTATATTTCTGAATAATGCTTCAAAATAATTAGTTAGTAATACGAAAATAAACAAAGTTCAAGAGAAGCAAATTAAAAAATAGAATCAAAATTCATAAATAACGCAGTGAAATTATATATTCGTTAACAATATTTTTAAAACTTTTTTCAATAAATAGCAACTATTATACACGATATCATAATTATTATATTAATACTTAAATAAATAATTATTACAAATGATATTTTTCAAAATAATTTAAAATTTTAACATACTTATAATTTTTATGACTATCTTTTAAAAATTAATAGAAAATAAGATGGATGTTGATTCCCCGCGCCCACGGGTGCACCTAGAAAAAAATGGATGCATTCCCTATTACAAAAAAAAAATCGAAAATACAACATCAATTAATTCACTTGATTTTCGTTGGTTCAAATTTCAAGTAAAGTTGATAGAGTAAATGCCTCAAATTGAAAAGAAACATGATGTCGTGTCTTTGTGAAGACAATGAAAATAGTAAACAATGAATAAGAAATATGATATTAAAACTCTAAGGGCAAGTAGTGGGTAAGTAATAAATAACTTCATCAAAAAAACCTCAATAAATTCAGGAAACCAAGCAAGAAGCTTTCTCCTGCTAACAAAATCTAACAAGCAAATGAATAATGAAATCATATATTTACATAACAACATATTTAATTTTATTGTTTTTTAACTTTTAAATATTCATTGAAAATAGAACTTTTACAATAATTTTTTAAAAATTCAAATTCATTAAATTAAACGAATAAAATCTTTTCATTTATAAAATACTTATTAAAATAAAAAATAATACTATTATTTATAAAATACTTTATATTTTTCAATTAATTGAACTTCTAAATCATATAAATATTTTATTAAGGTACTAAATATCACGTTCAATTCACGTAAGCCACATTTACTTTAAGTGATGTGATTAAAATGAAATATATTAAATTGTGACTATTGTCATGAAAAATCATATCATATACCAAATTTAAAACACTAATCACAAATTGATCCAAAATAAAATAAACAAAATATAAAGAGTGATCAGCCATAGTATCATGACTAATCAATAATGCATCCAAAGTAAAAGTGGTCGTAGTTCCTACAGGATAAGTGTGTTGCATTTTAATTGACCAAATTGAAGCTAATCGCATGATAAATATGTTACACTTATTAATTTAATTTATACAGGGTATAGAGAAAATAACACATCACGTGATAAGTCCAATAACAGCCGAAATATGATTGATCTGATATGAATGAAACAGAAAATGCCAACTCCAGATGATGCCTCAGCAATAGCCCAAATTACCAGCTCTTACAAGAATAATTCCTACATCACACAAAGGGCTCTCCCAAAACTCCTGAATTTACAAATATCTACCTTCGCTCATCAACCCCATAACTAAAACTAGGAACACAAACTCACCAAACATATTTCAAATGCTGAAGGATCTTGGTGGAGCTCTGTAGTTGTCGTACGCAGTTCTAGCCGAATCGCATTTCTGCTTAATGTCTTCGCACATTTTCACTGAAGATTCGGAGAATTTAGTCAGCCTGTCAAGAACCCTCGTCAGGCTCGCTTGTATGCAGCTTATGTTTGAAGGTCTGTCCTCGTTTTCAGCCTTGTTTTCACCATCTGCTTCGTTGTTCTGCAAATTGATGGTTGTTTCTGTTTTGCGGGACTCTTCTGCTTGGTGTCTAATTGAATTCTGGAGGTCGGACAGAAAAGCTTTGATAGCATCGCTGACTTCTTGAGATGGCAATGACTTGATCCCGGCTGACCAGTCCCGACAGAGGACGAATATGGGCGGGGCCAGATATCGGCGGGGGGAGAATGCCCGTCTGCCTTTGTACCGCTCCCGTGGTTGCAAGATGCAGTTTTGCAGCCAGCTGTTGAGAGCTTCGACGTAAGATGTGTAGCTGTTGACCCAGTCGGTGAAACTTAGGCCAAAATACTCGACCTCATCCTGGAGCTGATTTATGATCTGCCTTTGTGTTTCTCCTGGAGGGGCCACCGAAGAGCTCTTTGCATGGTAGGCTAACGAGATGGTGATGTACTGGGAATGATGGCATTCAAGCATGGCTTTCCACATCCTAGTCAGTCTGCATATAATTCAATCTTTAAAATTTAAATACAAAGTTACACGCAGGAACAGAGTTTGATGATAAATGGCACAAAAAGAAACTAAGGAAGCAATCTCAGTTTCAAATACTAGTATCCTTTCCGGGCTTTGGAAATGAAAAATCTATCTCACCCCTGAATAAGTTCGAGCAGCTGTGGAAGCAACTCTTCATCTCGCATTTTCTCAAGCCGCTTTGATATAGAATCAACAGCATGAAGCGCCACTCTAATTCGGGAATGTAGATTTTTTACGGCTGCCCGGGTTTTGTCAATTACTTGAGGACTAAGATCCTTTGCAAATTGGCGACGGAGCTGGTCACACTTACGATCATATTCCTTCTGTATAGACTCACTAGCCTACAAACACGATAGAATACTGAAATCAGAAATGAAGGAAAAGAAGAAAAAATAGCCAAAACAGATCAAAAAAGCCATTGGACATCGTGGATGCTAAATTCTAAGAATAGCTCAAACTGAGGATAGCAATTTGTAATGATGGCTTACGCATGTTAGCACCCTTGGACAAACACCAGAAGGCTTACTCCAGTGACTGTTTTCAATCACTGTTATTCTTGCAACTGAACCCGTCAGTCCCAAATCATTCAGTAACAATCAGGTATGGAGCTTTTTAAATTTTATCTGTATCCATTCTTGATCTCACATACCCAGCAACTTCAAGGTTATGATACTCTCAGATGCAGTAAGATTGATTGGAGTTCTGTGCATAGATGCCCCCTTCTGAACTATACTGTAATTAATCCTAAGCAAGATGATCATATTTCTTCCACATTGATATCCTAGTATGTTAATTTTGTTACGGATATAATCTTACCACCAGCCTCCATTCCATCCTTTAAGCTGAATCGAATTCTCATAACCATGCTTTACATAATATCTTGTAATGGAATACAAACTTTGATTTTACCTTCTAAGAAAAGGTTAACCATTTGATATTTCTGTTTTTGCTGGAGATCAGGAAGTGTAGAAATCATTTGTCAATAGCACATACTAGATGGATGTTCAACCCCTCTTTTATATGATAAACAGGATATTATAAACTCGAAAAACGATTGTCTAACAGATAAATACAGCATCCATATATCTCCATTTCTTAAAGTGAATCAAGATTCATTTCTCTTAACAAACTTATTGGCAAATCTCTCATAATGAGGTTTAATTCAAGCAATAATTGAACTTAAGTACTTATGACGAGCATGGCAAAAATCCAATTTGGACCTCACCAATAAATGAATGATAGAAACATAAACAAAAGAATCTTCATCGCAACATGTAAAAAGTAAGTACCTTCACTTCATCATATAGCTTTCTCTCCCACGCATACATTCTCTCAAGTGTGGAAGAATGGCTTCCAGAAATCATGCAGAACTCTTCAATAAAATCACTTCCACTATCATCGTTATCATCCTTATTTGCAAGAGGATTCCTAGATGAGGAAGACCTTGATGATGTTGTCCTTTTCCAAGTGATAACCTTGGTAACAGTTGATCTGATATTGTACATATGATAAGAGTGAGATTCTGAAAGCAGACATTTATTATCATGATAAATTTCTGGCCTCAGCTAATTAATTATGAATAAAACAGTTGCAACAAAACCGAATCTCCATTTCTAACAGAAGTCATTTTTGGTGTTCCTCTAGTCAAAATTTTGCTCGAATTACTTTTGTAATTCTGGTCAACTCCCCAATATTTTACAGAGCAGTCATATGCATAACATGCAGAATTTATAATGTTGATCAACACCAAGAAGCAATTTTAATACCAAAGGTCTAAATGAAAAGGCTTGTGTACAAACTGGCACATACCATCAGATACATTTGCACTTCTACATTGGCAACAAGCTGCTCCAAAAGAGGACAAATAAATCGAGGCTGATGATGCACCTACAAGCATAAAACTGCATCAGAACCTGAACTAGAATAAGAAGAAATCAAAAGTCAAGGAGACTCAAAGATGACAACATGAAAATGAATTCTGCATGCAGCAGAAGAAACTGAGTCCAAGTTTTTCGAACTTGCATGGAGCATCGCTTGTCAGCAAGATATTATTACCTCTGGCCTCAGCATATCCGACATGGATTTTGCTGGATTCAAGCATTCTTGAAACTTCCTTCCCTGATTCAGACCCTCTAAAGAAGCGATTATCAATTTCCTTTATGCTGGATAGAAAATCCTTTGCCCTGTGTGTTATAAACTCAGAAGGATCCTCCCTTTCAGCAGATATATCCTTCTCTGTGGCAGATTTCTGTTTCCTGGAACTAGATTGTCCGGCTGAAGCCTTTCCAGCCTTATTTGATCCATTCAATTGTTCTTCAGTGGCTATATCCTTTACTTCACCTTCAACTCGTTGATGAGTGCTCCTCTCAGCTTTTTCAGCTCGAGCAGAACTTGCGTTGTTCATCACCAATTTGCCATTCCCATTTGTAGAAGTCTCCAGTTTGGGAGTCATAGACTCTTCATTAGCCTCACCAGTTCCATTCACATCCAACTCTTTCTTCCCAAAAGTCTCATACATTCTTACATCATCAATGTTTAGATCATTCTGTCCAACAAACCTAAAGCTCTCATCAGCAGGATCAAAGTAATCCCAAGAAGCCCCCGAATCAGGAGGTGGAGGTGGCGGTGGAGGCATTGAAAATTCACCTTCCTCCACATAAGCATTCCTCAGCGTCGAACTCAATCTAACTGTCAATGCAGTCGCCCCACTAGACCTCATATAGCTCACTCTGGCAGTAGATGGAGAAAGGGGGCTCCCATTTAGCACCGGCGAATCAGAAGCACCGCCAACGTGAGACGGCGAGGGAGACGGATATGAAGAATGTGATGGAGTTTTATCAAGTTCAGTGGCCGAAGTAGACAAAGAGGTTTCGACCAAAACTTCAGCCTCGGCATATCTCCTAAGGGCAATGCCTATGTTTCTAAGAGACTGAACATATGAAACATGAGCAGCTGCCAGAGCATATCTCGAATCAATGGCCTGCTTGATGAATCTTTTCCTTTCTTTGCACAGCTTCAAAGCATTACTCCTCTCAACTTTTGAGTTTGCTATGCCCATCCTTTAGCACCCAATTTTTCACATAAAAACCTTGACAGGAGTGGCCAACTAAACCTTCATAAAATCAACCTCCTTTGAGTTTCTCAACGTTTCCTTAAGCATTTCCCTTTCTGGATAGCTCACACAAGAAACGCACGCTCAAGAATCAGTCCCATTTGAATTTTTCATACGTAATTAACCACATTCTTACAAAGACTTGTTATGAATTCTCTTAAAAACAAAAAACAAACACAAAAATCTCCAAGATAAAGAAAACCCAGATGACAACAACAAGAAGACAGAAAACGGGTAGAACTTCAGCGAACCAGTCCTCTTTATCTCTGTTTCTCCTTTTCACCCAACCTTGCACCTGAAACAGGGGAAAACAGAGTAAATGAAACGTTGCCTTCTCAAACAATTCAGACAAAAAGAAAAAAGAACACTGTTTCCGGAAGAAAAGAAAACGTAACCCCAGAAAAAAAAAAAAAAAAAGATCAGAAGGACAAGAAACAAAAATGTATCTTTGCGGTTCTCTTTCTGCTAATCAATTGAAAACAGAGCACCTCTTCATGTCATTTCACGAAAGAGCCAAAAAGGGTGCAAAAACACGCAGATAACCTAGCAAATGAAGGAGCCATAAACCTCAAAGCCCAAAAAAGAAGGGGGAAAAGAAAACTGAATAGATTTGCGAAAAATCAACTCATGCACCGCACTTCACTTCATCTCACCTTTCCGCAAAAATCCTCTTGTACAAGCTTTTCAGCAGCGCGAGAGAGAGAGAGAGAGAGAGAGAGCTGAAGGGCAACGGCAAAATGGTGAGAAAAAGAGGAAGCGAGTAGTACAGTACTACAGTTGGAGGGAGAGGAGGAGCATGGGAATGCGTGCGAATGATTCTCTATATGCATTTTCAGTACTAATACTCTGTAATTAGGGGGGGGAAGTTGAATTATTACAAGACAAAACAGAGCAGTCAGCAATATCACAAACTTTTTCTTCCTCCCCCCACTCCCCAAAAAGCACACACTTTTTCTTTTTTCCCCCTTTTTTTGAGGGGTGGTATGGAAAATTTTTATTATTATTTTTAAAAGGGATAATTACACCCCCTCTCCTGAATTTTGATATAATTACATATAAATATTTTTGTAATTTAAAAAATTATATCTAGTATCTCTAAGGTTTACTTCCTTCTAATGAAATAGTCCATACATTAGTCAAAACTCACCGAATTTGCTAATATTAATAAAAAAAAAATCTATATTTACCCCCAATTAACTTATTACTGACTTATTGCAGGTCAAATAAATTTTTAATAATCAAATTACCCTCATACGTCTTCATGTGTTAATGCATATGAGAAGGTATATTTTCACAGTTATAAGGGTAGTTTAGTTCGAAAAAATTATTTGACCTACAATAAGTCAGTAATAAGTCAATCGAGAATATATATAAATTTTTAATCAGTTTTTCTATTAATATCATTAAATTTAGTGAATTTGACTAATGGAGGAACTAATTTGTTATATGGGAAGCAAACCTCGAGGATGCTAGATATAATTTTTTAAACCACAAGGAGTTTACGTGTAATTACACCAAATTTTAGGAGAGCGGAGTATAATTATCCCTTTTTAAAATTGGAATGGGTATATTATGAAATTTTAAAAAAATACAATAAAAGTGAAAATATTATGAAAATGGATACTACAGTAATGGTATATATAAAATAAAAAAATATTTTATTTAAAAATGATAAGTATATGCCAAAGTACGTCCGAGTTTAATATTTGAAGTACTTGAAATTTTGTACAATTACACGTGAATTTTTTATAATTTAAAAAATTATATTTAATATCTTTAAGTTTATTTTTATTAATAAATAAATTCCTTTATTAGTTAAAAGTTACCAAATTTACTGATATTAGCAAAATAAATAAATAAAAATTTGTCTTCACACCCGATTGACGAATTAAAGAGGTACATATTCACTTTTATAAGGTAATTTGATCATTGAAAAAATTATTTAATCTGTAATAAGTCAATTAACAGTAAATATGAATTCTTTTTTTTATTTATATATATCAGAAAATTCAGTGAATCTTGACCAATAGAATAATCTATTTTTTTAGACGAAAACAAACAGTAGGAATAATAGATGTAATTTTTCAAACTAACAAAAATTTATATATATATATATATATATATATAATTACACGAATATCAATATCGGTATAATTATATTAAATTATTATTATTATTATTATTATTATTATTATTATTATTATTATTATTTGAAAATATATAAACGAAAGAGTTACTATAATTACATTAATATCGGTATCAACAGAACTCAAATTTATAATCTGTTGATTGTTAAAATACGAAAATAAATTTATCTACAGCAAAATTATGTTTTTTTTTTAAAATTATTTTTATATAGTGCTTACAATCACTATTCAATTGTGTCAAGTTGACCAACTTAATTTAATTAAATGTAATGTAAATATATTTAGTTTTTCATTAATATATTTCCATATTAAGTCATATTTTATTAATACTTACAAATAGTTTGTTTACTCTTTAAATTTCAAATAATAGGCATTTATGTAAGTTGTTTCCACTCAGTTTTTGTCTACTGCATTTACTACACATGAAAACAAATTTAATAATAATAACATTTTTCTCTATATTTGGAAAATGTGGTGATTAATAGTATTTTAATATATACTATAGGGATAATTATTTTTTAACTAAAGAAACTTTTCATTTATGTTTATGCATTCTCATATGAAAAATAAAATTATGTCTACTTTGACTGAGAACAGTTGGCACACTCAATACGTGTACAGAATATATAAAAAACTATTTAATACTTATATTTATATTAAAAAAAATTGTTCGAATCAATGGTCAAATCAAATTAATCATAGAGTAAGTTGTATATTACATTTGCTATGTGATTGGTCACTTTCCCTGAGCTGTACACCAATCACACGACAAGTGTATTATACTTGTCACTTAATTGATTCAAGTTCAGCTAAATCAGATTCGAGTTAGAATTTTTCTTATGTACGCATTATTTCAAGGGTAAATTGCATAAAAAGCTCCCATGTGTTTAAACTTTTTTAACTAAAAACCTCCCGTGTTAATTTTATAGGCAAAAAAACTCATGTGTTTTTTAAAATAATGCATTCTCTCCCCTCTGTTAATTAGAGTTAACGGTGTTAAATTTTTTTAAAACCGTTATGCCCTTGTGATGATAGTCATTGATCTTTACTAGATAAGAATGGAAGGTTCAAATTTTAAATTATTTTAACTATATATTTATATATATATACATATAGTAATGTATATATATACATTTATATATCTATATACATAGTTATACATAATATATATGTATATTATAAGCGCCACCTCCTTTGATCGTCGTCCTGTCCTCATCGTCGCCCCTACAAGTAAAACCAGTGATGGTGTCTAGTTAATTCCGTGAACAAACAAAACATCAACTTGTTAACTAGCTTTGCGAAGGTGTCCCTCCTTGACTAGCTTCTTGGAGGGACTATGGCCTTTTAGCTCGCGGATGTTTGAGGCAATAAAATATTTGTGATGCCCTTAGATGTTTTGGGACGTACGTGCACTACACTAATGTATTTGATGAGTTTATAGCCTTGGTCGACAGACTCGAGCAATCTTTGAAATTTCATAGTGATGGGGATAGATAATTGCAATTGTTGGTCCCCAACAAGAATTCCTAGTAAGCGCGAGTCATCAGCTCGTAATCGCCACTTGATCTGGGCAATGGAGGTCGTCTAGGCGAACTTCGTCGCCCAAATCCATAGCGGGGTGGTGGGGGAAGGTGGCAATGTTGGCCGGAAGCATGGGGAAGATGATAGTTTTCCTCTTTTTTTTTTTCAAAAATAAATTTTGTATATAAATATATACATATAAAACAAATCAGAATTCAAAATTTTTACTTTTTGAAAAATAAGTAAAAATAATTTATTTTTTCAAAATTTAAAAATAATAAAAAAACTATCAAGTTTTTATTTTTAAAATATGGTAATTGTAATTAAATGCTATTTTTTTAAAATACAAGGGGGTGTTATGCAATTTATCCTTATTTAAATATAACATATATATATTGATCATATGTGTCGTATTGTGATTTTCTTTTAAAAATAATGAATATTGTAATTATAGTGAATCAAATATTATGAAATTTAAGAAAATACAGTATATACAATATACCCCTCAATTTTATTAAGGTATAATTGCATCTACACTTCATAACTTATGGTTAATTTATTTATACAAATTATTCATGTCATTTGCAAAATTAAGCATACAACAACGGAAGCATTAACACATATATACTAACCACTCCTATTGTTTTTTAAAA
This sequence comes from Sesamum angolense, assembly GCA_034509725.1. Taxonomy (NCBI): domain Eukaryota; kingdom Viridiplantae; phylum Streptophyta; class Magnoliopsida; order Lamiales; family Pedaliaceae; genus Sesamum; species Sesamum angolense. The sequence goes on from JACGWL010000650.1 coordinate 56,689, forward strand.
TTATAAATACACCCATAATGTTAATATTTACACAAGTCACTTATATTTTTTGAAAATTTATGCTACACTCCTGAAAACGTTATTATCATACACAAATTATCATTATTTTTGGGTTGCCAAAGGTGAATTTTGTAATTACTTAAAAGATAATGCAATTATATAAATAATATACGAATTTGGAGTGTTAATGTAATTATTCCTTTAATAATGCATAGATGAAAGAACAAATAAATAAGGGATAATTACACTTCCATCCCCCCGAGGAATAGTGTAATTACATATAAATTTTTTGTAATTTGAAAAATTACATCTTTTACTCCTGAAGTTTGCTTCTGTCTAACAAGCAAGTCCCCGCAGTTAGTCAAAATTTACTGAATTTGTTGATATTAACAAAAAAAAAAAAAAAACTATATTTATCCCCAATTGACTTATTACTAATTTATTGCAAATCAAATAAATATTTTTTAATTAAATTACCCTTATAAATTTTTAAGTGTTAATGAACGTGATTAGGTATATTGTCACCGTTATAAGATAATTTAGTTAGAAAAAAATTGTTTGACCTACAGTAAGTCAATCGATGATAAATATAATATTTTATTCAGCTTTTTTATTAATATAATCAAATTTAGTGATTTTTGACTAATGAAAAAACTTTTTTATTAAACAGAAGTAAATTTCAAAAATATTAAATATAAATTTTTAAATTAATATATAATTATATCAAATTTGAAAAAAACAGAGTACAATTATCCCTATAAATAAAGTGTTAAGAGTAGAGAAACTACTGCTACAGATTATGCCATAAGTTTTACGGAGAAATGTGCATATGACAAAAGTGCCCCTTGGAAACCCTCTCCCTATGTAACGGCTCCTTTTGGTCCCACCCTATATGCAAGCTAACACTTAAATGTACTGAAAAGTCCTTTCATGTTGTTAAGCATAATATTTTAAAATATAAATTTAAATAGATATAAAAAAATTTTTTATTAAATTATATAATTTAAATTTTGTGCACATAATTTGCATAGTTATAAATTCTTTAATTTTAACTCATTTATTGAACTAATATATTATAACTATAATATCACATACGCATTGGAATATAAAATTACTTAATAACTTGTAATATAAAATAACGAAAACCATATCTAAAACACTTTGCCAACCAAGTTAGTTATTTTACGGTCTCATTTTTAATAAGTTAGTCGTCATGACATACTGTTCCTTCATGTATATAATATAATTTTTCATGCATTAAAATATATTATAAATAGAGTAAAATATTTAAATCAATGCATTACATTGAAGAAAATAGTAAAAATAAAAACTAAGTTATCAGTTAATGTAAATTTGAAATATTAAATAATTTAATAATTATTTTATCAACTGAACGATATTTTTTACTTCATGAAAGAATTGGTGCGACGGTGTCATTAAATTTTATAAGTGTGGAGAACTTTTATAAATATACTAGCCAACGTGGCACGCTTTCTCTGCGTGCAAATGATAAAAAATATCTTACATTTTAAAATATATTATGAATAATATATATATATATATATATATATATATATATATATAAACCAATACATCATATTTCTAAAAAAAAAAAAAAAATAAAGAAAGAGAGAAGAAAGCAACAAAGAAAAAAAAGAAAGTCAACTTAGAGGTATTATTGGTATAACGATAAAATTGATGTTGCGGTGTCATAATCGCTATTTGTGAGAGAAAAAACTCTTTTCTTATATAGTATAGATATATATTAAACATATATAATTTTGAATTTGTTTTTAAATTTTTCCAATGGAGAAAATTGTGGGTGGTGGGGGGGCACTGTTTTCAGGGAGCACTTTTTCCTTGCATTTTTAGTGGCTGAGCTGCATGTTTTGTACTGTAGTAGCACTATAGCGACACAATGCCCCATTCTACATTTTCTTCTTAATTAATTAAAAAAAAAAAACTAATAATAATAATAATAATTTATACATTCATCTGATCACAGATTTAATGAATATCTCCATGTTGTTTCCAGAATTAAATATTCCTATAAAGTTTGTCTGAGATTGAATATTCAAGTATATTGAGTCTATAGATTCCAAGGCATCTAAGATTTACTTTTTTGCATGTCAGGATTCTGATATTATAATGTATTACAGCCTTGGAAGATTAATATTTTGAAATTACATATTATTGTTCTCTCTCTCTATACACATAAATGGTTGCACGAAATTATACTTTTAATATCGTAGAATAGGTGTTTAATATTTTAATTTTTTTATTTACGAAAATTTTAAAATAATTCTCAAATTGAGAAATTCGGCATATTTCATTTTATACTTTATGGAATTTTCAAAATAGTTTTAAAGTTGGGAAATCTTGACACATTTAGTTTCATAAATCCCGTAATATAGATGACTAAATGTGTTGAATTTTTTCAATTTTGAGACCATTTTTAAAATTTCATATATACGATTAAATGTGTCGATTTTTTTTTTTCAATTCTGAAACTATTTTAAAAATTTTATAAAATAGAGAACTAAAAGTGTTGAACCCTTATCTCATGGAACTAAAAGTATAATTTTGTTTACATTGTTCCAATGAAGTAAATCTAAAGGCTCCTAATTATGATAGTGAGTATTTGCTATTATTCGACATTGGATTTAAAAAAAAGGGATTTAAACAACATGTAAGGTCCAAATTACCCTCCGTAGAAACTTTCATTTTTTAGTACAAACGGATCATGTGAAAAAGATAATACTTCGCACAACGACATTCGATTCGAGATACGCCAATATCTTACGCCACATCATTTTGGAGTTGTATATGCGGATGAGACTATGTATTATTTTCAATTATGTTATGTGAGGATCTACGAGAGTGAGTAGGAATAATGTTGAAGATGCACACCTCCAGTTTGAGCTCCGAGTCTTCAGTCACCAGAGCTCGAACCCTTGCCATCCTAGTTTTATCTTTGAACATTTCAACTTTGTACTAAAATCGCATTCACGCCTTTATTAGTGGTTCTGTTGTAATTTGTAATTTGTTAGTTAGGAGCAGTTAGTTGGTTGGTCATCTCTTTTCTTTTCCTGCTTGTACAACTATTTACAAAGCATTCATGTTCAAGATTTGATATGAGAGATTCTATACAATTCCACATAATTTCTGCTGCGTTTATTCTGTCTGTGGTGTCTATATGTAAATTCTACATGGTATCAGAGCCATCTTTGTAATGGTCTCTGCATATCCAATATTATTGATTTTGTAAATTGATCAGTGATGGTGACTTCATCAACTGTTGTTCCTGATACTTCGGTTACTGGTACTAGTTCTGGGAATGAATCAGGAAATACGAGGGTTCAAGTAATGGATCATCCTGGAATGGTGATGATTTCAACACCTTTGAATATAACAATTGGCTATCTTGGAGCCGATCCGTGTGAATCGCTTTGGAATGACATGATAAACTTAGATATATCGATGGAACGTGTGCAAAGCCTGCTGATGGTTCTGCAGATTTGAGGCAATGGAGAATTACGAATTCAATAGTCAGAACTTGGATATTAAACACGATATCCAAAGACATCATCAACGCATATTTGTATGCAAGTTCTGCGAGATCTCTGTGGTTGGATTTGGAGGCGCCTTACGGCGAATGTGACAGACCACTTCTCTACAAAATTGAGAGAGAGATTAGCTCCATGACACAGGGTAACTTGACTATCACCGCTTACTATACCAATATGAAGCAACTATGGATGGATTGGCATCTTTAATGCCACCAGCCTTATGTAAGTGTGGGAAGTGTACGTGCGAATCCAATAAGGTTAAAAGGGATCAAATTGAAACCAACCAATTGATTTAGTTTCTCACAGGATTAAATGAATCTTATGACAATATCAGGAATCAGATTCTTGTGCTAGATCCACTTCCTCATGTCAAAAAAGCTTGTTCAATAGTGTTGAGAGTTGAACAATAGAGGCAAGTGAACTTAGGGATCGTTTATTCTGGGAAAAAGTCAGCTTTATTGGGAAAGGGATATGAAAACACAGGTGTTTCAGGACCTAGAAACAACATAAGAGAAAAAGGTCCAATAGATAGACGTAATCTAATCTGTGAGAATTGCCACAAAACAGGACAGTAAGAAAACCTTTTTTAGACTCCATGGAGTTCCTAACTAGCATAAGGAACTTACTGACTAGAGAAAGAGGACTGGGAATAGAAGCAATGCTTATGAAGTAAATGACAATAACTCAGCAGATCCGCTAGTTAATGCACCAGCCATTACAGGAAGTAATCTCGTGGCAGACTTGGTGGAGGCTCTCAGAATCATTCAGACTAATAAGATTCCTCAAGATCCTATACGAGTTCACTTTGCACAAGGAGATGAAATGGCAGGTATGGCAATGAAAAACATGGTGAGAAATGATCTATCTGGTTCATGGATAGTAGATACCGGAGCCACGAATTATATGTGTGGTGATGCAAAATTATTCCATTCTTTATCTGTCTTAAAAACATCCTATCCATATCAGTTTACCTGACAATACCACAACACAAGCTCAACATTATGGAGACAAAAAATTTCATCCACACTAACACTAAAAAATGTTCTTCTCGTTCCTACCTTCAAATACAATCTTCTTTTAGTTTCACAACTTTGCAAATCTTAGCTTTTATACTTCCTGTTTCTTACTTCATTGTGTCTGTTGCAGGACCTGACGACTAAAGATGTCTTAGCAATAGAAAGAGAAGTAGGAAAGCTTTACTACTTGGATAAGACTTCTTTCATTTTTGTTTTTGCTTCTACTCCTAAATGTAACAATAGTCTTGTAACTTCTTTTTCTGGTTCTGATTCCTTGAATAATCTTTAGCACAAGCGTCAGGGACACACTAGTTCTTCAGTAATTAGCCATATTCCAATGTTAAACTTTGTTACTAATAATAACAGTCATGTTTGCACTATATGTCCTCTAGCCAAACAATCGAGAGAGACATTTTCTTTAAGTGAATCCCATGCATGTAACCCATTTGATTTGTTTCATGTTGACATATGGGGGGCCGTACAAACAACCATCAATATTAGGATGCCATTATGTTCTCACTATAGTGTATGATCATGCTAGAGTAACCTGGGCATACCTCATGCACCATAAATCCCAAACAGTTTCTATTCTGTCTTCTTTTCTTACCAAAGTTGCTACTTAATTTGATGCCAAAGTCAAATCCTTACGTACTGATAATGGTGTGGTGTTCACTCTACTTGAGCTTTACAAGGCCATGTATCTCTTTTGGTGCCCAACAACTCAGTAAGTTTCTTCACCAACCAGGTCAAGATCACATGGATGCCGCACTTCACTTAGTTTGTTATCTGAAAGGTAATACAAATCAAAGCCTTTTCTTCCCTATTTCCAATTCTTCAACTCTTACAGCATTTTGCGATGCTGATTGATAAGTGCAAAATTTATCATATTTTTATGGTAATAATGTTTTCCTTTGGAACTAAAATACTTCTAAATCATGTAACTTTATTGCATTTGTAGCATAAAAGGCATGATGAGAAGTAAAGATGGCAAACTGGAGCTAAAAATGGGATTCGGAGATATTTGAAGGAATGAAGATAAATTGTGACAGATTTGAAAATACAACTAAGGGTGCCCACGCTTAGTGTCGTGGTCAACCTTGCTGAAAATATAGAGATGTGGATTTTGTTAGAAGAAAGAGATATGTGCTGATTGATTTTTATAGGATCCTAAATTGGAAAGCTAGCCTAAATGCATGGGATATTAATATATTAACTTTTTAGGAATGATCTTGAACCTACCATCTTTTATGTCTAGATTCGTGAAGTGCTATTAGTATAAATAGGAGACACCTCACACCTCTTGAACCATCTTATGTTCTATCTTTTGTTCCAACTTTAATTTCATCTTTTAATATGGTCTTAGTTCTATTTATTGTTCTCATTCTGTTTTTTCTTTAGTTGTGCCGAATTGCTAATGGAATTCCACTTTTTGTATTCTTCCATTAGCATGTTAGACTAAGTTTCTTATTTTTTGATTAAAGTTATGTGATTGCTTGAGTCCTAAATTGTTGTGATATCTAATTTGTGCTTAATACTTTCGTTAAAATAAGTATTCATGTTATTCTCTATGCTTTTATTACAAATATCTGATTTATGAATGATATAGCCAATTATTCATTACTAAGAAGGTCTTCTTAGCTAATTGAACTTTACAAATCCGTAATTGTTTATTTAGTTCGATAACTAGTAGCAACATAGCATGATTAATTATGTAGAAGTGGTTAGTTATGTTATGGAGAATACATGATCTAATCTAAATGAGTCCTCGTAGGAATTTGTTGGTTAGGATCAAACCTTTCTAATTTTTAATACTATTAATAAATTAAATTTTGTAGATGTTTTCAGGGTTGTTCATTGATTAGAGAATTAGCCAACCGACGTTTCTTGGCTGACGAAAAGGTAAGAAAATGTAAGGTCATTAAACCGTACCAATGACTATAACTGATCTATTTGTTTTAATGACTGTTGCATTTGCATTAATGATTAATTAATGGAATCAAGCATGAACTAAAGTTTAATCGAAAAAGCCTTATCTCATATCTACCCATTATTTTGTTCACTTTTAATCTATTTTCTTACTCATTACAATCAAAACTCCGCCATCTTTAATTTTATTTTTGAAGAAATAAACTTAAGCCCAATCCTTAAGGAATCAACCCTATTCGCCACTTCTACAAAAGTGTTGATAGGAATTTATTTTTAGTGGTCTAGACAACCATCAAATTTTGGCTCCGTTGCCGGGTATTGGTATTTTTAAGTTTCTTCCTTCTTGTTTTTGTTACTTGGTTTAATCCAATGATCTTATTATACAAGTGCACTTGAATCTAATCCGAGATTGAGAAGACTAAACAAAGACTTTGAAAAGAAATCAAGCAACGAGTCAAATAGACATCCGCCTCTTCTGAGCCAAGGTTAGCCTTAGAGCTAGTGGACACCTCGAGAGAATTTGAGAACGAAACTATGGAGCACAACCTAATTGCAATCTTGGGGGTCAACACTCTCAACAGTTTGGGATGAGTTATGACAATCCGCTCAAGAAGGTTAATTAGGTAAACACATCTTCCATTGATGATCTTTTAGACCAACTAATATTCCTTGTCAAAAGATTTGTTAAAGGAAATTCCCAGCGAGTGAAGGCTTGTGGAATATGCAATTCCATAGGACATCCCACCAATTTGTACCCTATGCTTCAAGAAGAAACCATTGAGCATGCCAACACCGAAGGAGGACTTTTTGGACCGGCATTTGATCCCTATTCCGACATGTACAACCCAGTATGGATGGATTACCCCAGCTTTAGCTATGTTTCCCAACCTCAAACCTGGCTACCACCTCAATCTGACTCCAAACTAGGTACTTCTCTAGATATGATGAAAGAACTTGTCGTAGACAATCAGCAATCCCAACAGAGAGCAGTTCCAACAAAGCACCCACACGAGTATTCAGAATTTTGAGTCCCAAATGAGTCAATTGGCGTCATCTGTTAGTAGATTGGAATCCCAAGGTAAGTTACCTTCCCAATCTATTGATAATTCTAACGAAAACGCTAGTGCTATTGTCCTATGCAGTGGAAAAGAGTTGTAAACAATCAAAGATGAAAATAGCACTAAGCATGGGCAAGTCCAGCAGGGTGAAACAAAACAATAGGTGGAAAATCCCCAAAAACAAACCAACAAGCCCAAAACAGCCGACAATGAGCATCACGAAGTGTTGATTGCCAAACCTCCATTGCTCGAAAGATTTGCTAAAAAGAAGGAAGGGAGAAAGAAATACTTGAAACTGTTTGCACAGTAGTAGTAAACATTCTATTGATCGATGCAATCAAATGAATACCTCACTATGTAGAGCTCCTCAAGGCGTTGCTCACCAATAACATAAAATTGAAAGACTTTGGTGATTCCTTGGTGCAAGAAAAAGTTAAGTTCGATGGTTACAAAACCTCTGATCCAAGAACTTATAAAGATAAGATTTTTCATGATAAAATAAGTTCAAGGAAGAATTCTCTCATGAATGTGAAGTTTTCCTAGATCCACGCTATCTCTGGGTGCACTATGTAGAAGAAGTGGATTTAGAGTGCCCAACTTATTCAAGTTGAGGCACAACAACGTCTAGCCAAAGACATTAAACAAAGGCGCTGCATGGGAAGCAACCCATGATTTCTCTACCCTTTTCTCTAATTTTTTCTTCTTTCATTTTTGTTCGAGTGATGAATTGTGTTGTTAACATTGCGATTATGCTGGCTAAATCATGCAAAGGACTCTGGTTCAAGCATGCCCACATCTAGTATGAAAATCAAATCAGTTTATAAGACAATCCATTGAATGTGCCCATGCCTAATAGACCATCCAACTCTGCTTGAAGAAACCCAAATTTACAGATTTGTAACTTTCACTAGACGTGCCCACGTCTAACAAATCACACAAATCACCATTGACAAACAGAGTGAAAGACCCACCTCCATCCAGCCATGCGTCATGGCGTCCACCAACCTCTTGGTTGTTCGAGCAGCATGTACTGAGGAACGTTCTCTTTCCTTTTCCTCTTTAATTTTCGTCTTTGAGTTATATGTCAACGTCCACATTGAGGACAATGTGGATTTTAAGTGTGGGGTTATGGTTGTTGTATTGTGGATATGCTTTATGAAATTGGTGGAAAATCTTGGGTATTGTTATGAAAATTTTTGGCTTGGTGTGGTTTTGGAAGGCTTTGTGAAAATTTTTAGAGCTTGAAGAAACTTTGGTGAAAAGATTTTTGTGAAAATTGTGAAAATCTTTTTGGCTCAACGAACTCTCTTTCATCTTTTGAACCACTCTTGACTTGATGGCATTGTGTACGAAAAGAAGGCATGTTTCGTGCTTTAGGTGATTCATGGCTTGAAAACTTGCTTTTGCCACAATGATTTGAATAAAAAATCTTTTTGCATGAAATTAATGGACTAGACAAACCTTGTGAGACTTTGAGCCTAACATTCATGAAATATTCCATTTTTTCTTGAGAGAAAAATACTTCTACGACTTTGTCTTCCTAGAACTTGCTTTGAACCACATCGAGGTCACATAAATGTGCATGTATTTGGATATGACAAAGACGCTAGGATTGAAACCACTTTTGGCCTAAATTGACCACCACATTACATTTTGACTTTAGTGAACCCACTTGAGCCTTTTTTAGCCTATTTTGTTGATGTAAGCCGTCAAATGTGAACCTATTCTTTCATTCTTTAACTCCTTGATTTTGACCTTTCCAAAAATCATTAGACCATCAAGAAAAAAGTGTGTTTATTCCAAAGAACGATTCTCAAAACAAAATAAGGGATTTGAAAATTGTGGTTTTTTCTCAAAATGAGTGTGGGGGCTAAAATTGTTACCTTGTTCTATGCCTATTTCGAAAAAAAAAGGAGAAAAAGAAAAGAAAAGAAGAAAAAATTTGGCAAAAGAAAGCAATATTCTTGCCACAAAAAAAAAAAAAAAAAAAGAAAAAAGAAAAAGAGAAAAGAAAGAAAGAAAAATCTCTCCAAAAGAAATAGCAAGGCATAGTTCAAGAAGTTACCAAAAGAATTTGGGGAATGAAATTGTTACTATTGAGAGCTTGGATTTGTCGTTCACTTGATTTATTGGTGCTCTAATTGAGTGTCTTGGAACTTAGCATTGTTATCCATAAAATTCTACCCCCAAACCAAAGCCCCATTACAACCAAAATGAAAGACCTTTTGATCCTTGTGTGCATATTTCAAAGTGATGGAGATGTGGTGTATAAGCAAGCTTATGGTGAAACATTGTTGTAGCAAGCATTGAGGAAAACATTTGAGCCATATAAACTTGAGAGTTTGGAAAGTGGTTACAAAGAGTCCACTAGTTTTGTATAATTAAATTTTGATGATGGTGATTGTGTGAAAACTCATTTGAAAGCATATTGAAATCATCTTTTTCATGAATATGTCATTTGCTTTGCACATGGTTACAACTTGTTTTGAGTGTGTTTGATTATGAAGATAATTTTAGATGCTAAACTGATTTTGATTTTCTCGAGGGCTAGAAAAAGTCTAAGTGTGGGGGTATTTGATAAGTGCACAATTTATCATATTTTTATGATAATAATGTCTTCTTTTGGGATTAAAATACTTTTAAATCATTTGACTTTATTGCATTTTAAGCATAAAAGGCATGATAGGAAGTAAAGATGGCAAATTGGAGCTAAAAAGGGATTTGAAGATATTTGAAGGAAGGAAGATAGGTTGTGATAGATTTGAAGATACGACTAAGTGTGCCCACGCTAAGTGCCACGGTCAACCTTGCCGAAAATAGAGAGATGTGAATTTTTTTGCTAGAAGAAAAGGACATGTGCTGATTGATTTTGATAGGATTCTAGATTGGCCTAAATGCATGGGATTAGTTAATATGTTAATTTTTTAGGAATGATCTTGAACCTACCCTCTTTTATGTTTAGATTCGTGAGGTGCTATTAGTATTAATAGGGGGCACCTCACACCTCTTGAACCATCTTCTATTCGACCTTTTGTTCCAACTTTAATTTCATCTTTTAATCTATTTTTAGTTCTATTTATTATTCTCATTCTATTTTCTTTTGAGTTGTGCCAAATTGCTAATGGAATTCCACTTTTAGTGTGTTCTTCCATTAGCATGTTAGGCTAAGTTTCTTAACCTTTTCGTCAGCCAAGGAACGTTCTCATATGTAGCTAATCCGGGTTTTCACGAGCGAACTAAGCATATCGAGATCGATTGTCACTTGATTCGTGATCACTACAAATCAGGTTCCTAGTAAATCACAGCTCGCTAATGTTTTCACAAAGTTGTTGCCTGCTTCCTTGTCCTGTTCTTTTCAGTTCGAGCTTGGAGTCTTCAGTCACCAGGATGCAGTCACCAGAGCTTGAACCTTCGCCATCTTAGTTTTATCTTTGAACATTTTAGCCTTATCTTATCTAGGTGGACTCAAAACCTACTACACCTTATCTCTAACCTATCCTACCAGACCCAACAATCTAGAATCCCTAATCCAACAGGCCTAACACACCAAACCCCGACAAAATTTTCTATTTTATTTGATTAATACGTATAATATTTGAAAAAATTAAAATTATTATTCATGAATACATAATAAGTTATTGTCATATTAAAAATATAATTTATTTTGTAAATACATGTATTAAATAAAAAAAATGATGCATGCAAAGGCCACAAAGGATGATATTCGTGGTCTTGAACTCTTTTCAGTTAATTTCCTTCACAAGCCTGAAAAAGGGCAAGTTAGAGTGCAATTTTTGAATGATAAATTCAAAAGAAAAATATAGTAATGAAATGACGAGCTATGATGCTAAGATGATCATGAAGTTTGTGCTAGAAGAGTGCTTATGTAAGTAGGAAAAAAGATAGCCTTGACTGGAGGGGCTAAGCTTTTTTTAGTTGAAGTCCCTCAGTAGGTGAGGAGTCCAGTCCCCCAGGGAGTCAGGGAGGTAGTTCTTATGGATAGGTCTTTTCAGAATCCAATATTAGTTGGATATGTCCATGAGAGTCTGATCTAGCTAAGGGAGATCAAGGCGGGATAGGAGTTTTGTCGGTCATATGTCGATTTCCTAGGGGTGGTTGGCCACGTGCGAGGCCTTGATGACTCCTTGTTGTATTCCACGTGTGTGTCATAGTCACTTTTGCTCCAATAATCTACTGCTGCTTGGGCGAATATCCATGTGAGGGACAGGGTGGCATTGACCCCCTACTCTCTCGGATCGTCAGATTTCTTTCTTAAGCTTCGTCCTCTTTGGACCCTAGTTTGATGAGAGCTCTTAGGGGTTCTTCAGACCTCATGCTACATTAGGCTTTCTTTTGTTCTTGTTGGGATCTTATATGTAGGTAGTGAATTAGGTTAACCATTTTTTACCGTATCATTTAGGTCCCTCACTCTGAGGAGGAGGAGGAGATTCACTTAGTCTTCTTAGAGTAGAAATGTCTGGTGAGGATGCCTCTGCCCCTTATTAGTAAATGTCTTTTTCAAGAGCATCTTTCCTTTTGAAAGAAAAGGGAGACATCCCCTTCGGATTTTGGTAACTACCTCATCAGGTGTGATTTGATGGCTAGAGCCTAACTTACCTTAAGGCGTGCCCGCATGTCCGCAAATCTCTGCTCCTAGTAGGCGGCAAATGGTAACTGCCTCTACGAGTAACCCACTTCTTGGGTAACAGCTTAATAAGGGGCGGTTACTTGGCATTAAATGTGGGTAATTACATCTTCTTCTCTTCACCTTCTTACTTAGCAAAATCTCTTTCTCTTCTTCTTTCATTCTCCGTACAACTTGGAGAGAGAATTTTAACTATAGAGGCCTTGCATTTCGTCTACTTCTCCCCCTATTTTCTTAAGTTCGTCTCTCTTTCTCACTTATTCTCTTCATCTTTTTTTTTGGTTTCCTTCTAAATCTTCTTTCTATTTATGCCTTCTTTGGACAAATCTGTATGATTTCAGTCAATGACGATCCCTCTGGGGGTCTCGGAGATGGAGTTTGAGGCGAGCCGCCATTGCCCAATGGGTCTATTGGATGAATCCTTGTACGAATATGAGGAAGACGTTGGGGAGAATGAGGAAGATAAGGGTTCCTCACCAGGAGAGGAGAAAAATGAGGATCCCGAGGCGGCTAGTGAAGAGGGACAGAGGGCAACTGACGCTACTATAGGGGATTAGGTCCCCTCTTCCCTCAGAACTCCTGATGTTTGTCGTTTCATGAAAGAGTATGGGATCACTCTAAACTCTACTTTTTATATTCTTTCCTCTGATAGTAGCCAGAATATCCGTCTCCCAACTGCTTGTGTTTTTTTACTACCCAACTCAAGGCGGGCTTTCGCTTTCTCATCCCTCACTTTTATAAGAAGGTCACTCATATTTTCTAGGTCTCCCTTAATCAGTTGACCCCCAATTCCTTCCGTTTCTTAGCCCGACTCACTATGGGTTCTTGTATAATAGCTCCCCTAATATGAATTTTTTTTTTAATGATTCTAGTTAAACCAGTCTGAGCCTGGTGTTTCTCATTTTTCTCTCCATTGTGGGTGTGTTTTTTATTCCCACCCCTAATGCCCCTAAGTCTTGGAGGGATAATTTCTTTTGGGTAAATTGCATAAAACCACCCTGTGTTTTAGAAAAATAGCGCGAAATCCCCCTGTGTTAAAAAAATAAGCAAAAAAGCCCTTGTGTTTTCCAAAATAATGCATACTCTTCCCTTCGTTTAGTTAAGCCCTAACGGCGTTAAATTTTTGTTAAATTGACCATTATACCCTTTTTATAACCACCGTTGATCTTTGAATGTAAAAATGAACGGTCCAGATCTAAAATAATTTAAAAGTATTTATTTTTTTATATACTTATATATACATTATATATATATATATATTAGATAATATATAATATATATATGTGTGTCGCGGCCACGGCTGCCACCTAGGTGGGCGGCGAAGCCGTGGCCGCCTAAATGGGCGACGGCGACGGCGCTCAGATCAGTCTGGGCGACTTTGCCGTTGCCTGGGCAAAAGGGGGGCGACATCGTATCCCCCGCAAAAGGGGCGACCTTGCGTCGCCCCTAATTGCAGGTTCTGGGAGATGGAGGCCCACCTCCGTCGCCCGGTCTTCTTCTCCGTCGGCGACTATAAAAAAAAAATTAAATGTCGCCCCCTTGCCGTGGGGGCGACATCACCCCTGATTACCCAGGTTCTTGGCGACGGAGGTGCACCTCCGTCGCCCAGTCTTCGTCGCCGACAGAGAAGAAGAAGAAGAAGGATTATTTTAAATAATAATATTAAATATTTAGTTTTTAATATAATATATTTCATTAGTATATTTTATAAATAAATATTTACCTAATTAATATATTTAAATCATAAATACTTAAATATAAATTAAAAAATTGATAACTTAATTAGTATATTTAAATAATAATATATTATTCAAATAAATACTAATTTATATTTAATTAGTATATTTTATAAATAAAATATCAAAATATATTTTAAATTAAATAATAATTTAATTTAATTAATAATATATAATATCATAAGTAATTTTGATTTATATTTATATAAACTTTTATTTTAAAGAATGAATTTTAAAAGATGTGCACATTATCAAATAAAGGGGTAAATTGGACATTTTGCGCACTTAAAAAATCTGAAAATCAGCAAAAAATAAGTACAACTTGCACAAGCCGCGAGTGTGGCTCACTCTCCATTTGTTTCTAATGGAGAAGGGGTATTTTGCTGTATTTTAGGTAGCACGGGGGGTTTTTTGCCTATTTTTTTAACACGGGGATTTCGCGCTATTTCCTTAAAACACAGGGGGGTGTTATGCAATTTACCCTTTTTTTTTTTTCCATCATCTTACCTAGTGGGTCTTCCCCCATAGGTGGATGATAATTTTCCTCCCATCACCTCTTTTATTGTCAGGGACAGGTTAACAACCTTCTCTCTTTTACTGGAGGAGCTAAGGATTCACCCTTAAGACTGTCGAGGTCTAGTAGATGAGAGACTTCTCCCTGATTTTTGGTTGAGCCCCAACGCAAATCCCTCACGATGAGCTATTGGGTATTTGACATTGATTTGTTGAATTTTGTTTATTCTACATGTTTAAATCATGTTTGCCAGAATTTGTTTGTTTTCTTTTGTAAGATAGATCATGTTTACAAATCGCTTGAGAGATCATGCTTTAGGTAGCCCAAGCTGATGATCTGCTGCTATACCTTCCTCTAGACTCTTGGGGGAGTCCTACTTCTAGAGATTCTAAGGGGAAACATCGAGCTTGCAGCCCTAAGGGGATCTTCCAAGAGGGTGAAAGGGGGCTCCTTTGGTCATCCTTATCCTGAGGTCCACTTACAAGTTTCCTCGTGCTATATAGTCATGCTTTCTCCTCCTCCTCGGCTCTTCTCCCTGGCGCCAATATATTCAACTTGACTGGGGTTTTTATACGCGTTAGTCTCTTATAAGGGAGAGAGAAAGAGAGCTAGGCCTCATCACTGAATTCCTGAGAGGGGTGCCTATCCTTGGGAACAAACATTCCTTATCCTCCTTTACCAGGAGGATCTGGATAGTATATCTTGCCAAGGTAAGACGATTTGTGTTTTCTTTTTCTCGTATTTTAAGATTAACTAAGCTTGTTTTTAATACTTTTCTTTCGTTTCCTGTTCATTAAAGGCAAGGGTGGTTTTTGGGAAGATCTTATCTCATCCAAATACAACACCTCCTCCACCTTAGCAGATGGGAATAATAGTATTTCTTGGATTTAGGTCTGGGCCATGCTAATAAGTCTTTACCTTCAACTGCCATAAATGCTTAGGTAATAGGGCCATTCAATGGAGTATACATAGGGTTTTTTTTTTTATTATTGGAATGATGGTCTTGTGTCTCGATATTCTGATATCGGCTTCTTGAATTTTTTTTCCTTTTCTCTTGTCATTCTTCCTTCCTTCTTGGAAGCTTGCACATCCTCTATGTTGATGTATTTTGTTGTCTAGCCAAAAATCCATCAAACCTTGAGGCGTGTTTCTTAGCCAAAGACTTAAAGAAATCTTCATCCAATAGTCATTGTGAGAAGACACTAACCTTGACAACCTGAGTGGTTGAAGGCATTTCTAAGGCAGCCATGTTGAAAAAGTAGAGGTAGTCCTTTACGAACTCCCCTCCTTCTGATAGACTGCAACGAGGCTGAGCTTTGTCTTTCGATGCTTCATACTACTGGAAAATTGATGCAAGAACTTAAAGCTCCCAATCGCGCCAGCCGATAATTGTTTGAACTATTGTTGGGCGACCCCAGCAAAAGTGGTAACGAAGACTTGACACTTGATTTTGTCAGTGTAACAGTGCAAGAGGGTTGTGTCTCAAAATGAAACGAATGTTCCTAGGATCCGTGGTGCCATCATACTCCGCTATAGTTGGTGTCCGACAGTTCAAGGGAAGCTCTTCCATCATAACCTCATCAGTGAAGGGGTTGTTATGGTGTTCCTCCATCAATACTCCCATCACTTGGTATTTGATATCCTCAAGCCCTTTTTGCAGTACTGCAAGTGAGCGACCCATTAAGGAGGGAATTCTTAGAGATTATAGGGCCAACCCTGATCCCCCAAGAGGGCTGCTGGTCCTCGGGTTGGGGCACCTCCCCTTACCTAGTGCTTTAACGGTTACGGGAGCCAACACAGGTACTTGAGTTATAACCATAATTTGTGCTTAGACAACTGAGGTGATCATATGTTGCATGGTCTCTAATAGCTCTGAGGGCAACCTTTTGGATGGGGTGTTTAACAAAGTGCAGTTACGTGGGGGATTCGCTAAGGGCTCGGTAGGCCTAGAAGATCTTGTTGGGTCGAGTGGGGCCTAAAGGTGTCCCTACCACCACTTGGAGGGCCTGAGTGTCCCCGGACGCTAACACCTCCTTTTTCTTTCTCAGATTGCAGTTTAGGGTTTCTATTGATCTTTTTGGGCCACAGGGTGACAATGGGCCCCCTATTGATTTTATCCTCATTGGGCCCTTATTGAGTGGGACCTCTCAGGACCCTCTTCGGGTCTCTTGCTTCAATGAGCTTGCTTTGATTCGTCTTGGGCTCTTGCCTGTGTGCCGTGAATTGGGTAATCATATTTTTTCATATCAAAATATAAATATTGTTTTGGCGCGACCTGAGCCCCGTCCTGTACTCAATAGGATCCATAAAAAAAACTACTCGTCCATAAACTTGAACGCGTTCAATTTGTCATTCCTAACTATGAGCTCTTTTTTAAAAATACATTTAAAATTAGAGGTAAAGAGAACAATATCTTGAACAAAACTAGTGAGTTAGAAGATAAATTAAATTTTTTTTTTTTTATGGAATTAGGTTGAAGGATCCCGTCAAGAATTAAGGAACAAAAATGAAGATTTTTAACAAGTGGAATGCTCTTTTGTCATTGTGGGTTTAAGTGAAAAGGTGAAATAACTTGATGGGGTGAAATGCAATATCTCATATTCAATTTGTGAACCTCAAGTAAGAGAAGTTAGTGTTGGGAGAAATCAGGGATATGCGGAATTTCTGTATTATGAAATCGAGGCAAGAGTTAGACTCTGTATCTTTAAGACAATTATTGTCCCGCTCTGATGTTAATGAAAAATGGCAATTTGTTTATCAAGATATAATGACTCACAAACTCAAAGTAGCAGCCTACAAATTTTGAGAAGAACAAACCAAAAAATATTTTGGAACTCTTTTAATAAAAGACAACATGCTTTTATTACTAACATATTGAAATGCTCTAAAATGCTTTCCAACTTGAATGAAATGAACTTATGAAATGAAGTGGCTATGGGAACTTATTTATAGAAGTTGGATAGGTATCATCCAATAGACGTCCAATCTGAAAAGATGTCTTTGAAGGCTATAACGTTTGGATGCATCATTTCACCCAAAGAACATACCATTTCACTCAAATGAGCGCATCATTTCACCCAAAGGACATACAATTTCACTCAAATGGACGCATTATTTCATCCAAAGGGATAATTCACCCGATGGACACATCATTTTAACCAAAGGACACACCTATTCGGTTGATTAGACATGGTTGGATGATGATTAGGCGCCATCAATGATCATTCCCGTGTCACGAGCTTGTTATGTATCGCACATCGTAACCAATCACTTGTTATGATTTAATCTAATCGAAATAAATTTATTAATTAAATTTATTTTTTAATTTATCATTCACCATTTTTCAACAATCCCTCATATAAATGAAAATTAATGCATATGAACATTGTGACGTCTATACATTTTTATACATAATTAAGAGATTTATTGGCAATTATTAAAAATATTTAAATTTAGTTATAAATAAATTATAGATTGAAATTAGAATATAATAAAATTTGAATGGAGTAAATTGAAGCTCATTAAAAATATTTGGGAGCAAATTATATTAATTATGAATTTAAGTAGAACTAATGATAATTATTAAAAAAAATTAAATAAAATAAAGAATAAGAATAAGAAAAAAGAGGTGGAAAGTGGCATGACAACCACTCTCCACTGCCTCACCATTTCAAATAGCCTCTCTATATAATATATTTAACACAACTCACACACACAATTACAACACACACACTCACACTTTTATACACACTCATGCAGAATCACAGTTATCGAAATTTTATATTAATTTATATAATTATATTATTTGTTTAGTCTATTTATTATTGATTGATGTACTGTTTAATCGAAAAGATTTATTAGTTTAATGATTTAAATTAGTGATTACCTAAATATTACATTTGACTTAAAAATGTTATAGTTGGTTAATTGAATTACTTAATTAGTTAGATTTAGTCATATGATAATTAATTTACTCAATTCCATCGGGCCTATTGACCCAATACTTAGTTATATTTATTGGTGTTTAATCAAATTCTATAATGGCTAGGAATTGATAGAAAATACATAGAAGTATTTGAAAGCTATATTTAAGAAATATTATGATATTATATTTGGAAAATATTATGGCAATCAAAAGAAAATATGGCATTTTTATAATAATTTAGGTTAGAAATATTATTAAGAACGGTAGTTATAAAGATACGAGGGGTTCGATAAAATGAATTCTTATGACTTAGTTGATAAATTAAATATATACCTGAGAAGTTTAGAAAGTTTAGTTATTTACAAAAAAAAAATGGAACGAAAGTTTAAATTTTGATATAAAAGAAAAATATTAAAATAGAAAAAATGTACGAAAATTATTTAATATTTTATTTAAAATTTATGATACTTAATATATTGATTATACGTATTATAGGATTTGATGATAAAGTAGGGGGATTGGGCAGCTCTATGTGTTAACTGAATCGTTTTGAGATTTGAGGTAAGTATAGCTAATTGATTTATATATATATATATATATATATATGATATTATATATTGGTTGTTTATATATTTGATCGTGGACTATTTGTTTAGATTGCCTTAGTATCTATGAAATTATTATTATATGTTTATTTGTGGTTTTGTTGTATGAAAATTAGATGAATGATTATGTGGTCGTATAACTGATTGTGGAATGAAATCGAATGAGAAAGTTATTGAGGAGAAAAGAATTATTAAATGAAATTGAATGATGAAGTAAAGGTGTTGATGTTGTGATTCAAAATAAAAGATGGCTTACCTAACTGGGAGGGGGCATACTGCAATGGCTTATAACGATTAATGATGAGCTTTGTGCTGTGTGATATGAGTGATGATGGTATATCATGAGAGTTGTGTACTGTGTAGTATCAGTGATGATGGGGGTATCATACGAGCTGTTTGTTGTGTGATATCGTAGTATTATGATTGAGATTATTATGATAATGGTAGCCGACAAAGTCCATTGGGTGATGCATTCCAGTTTTGTTAAGCAGGGCCCTAAAAAAATAAATGGTAGCATCAAATATTATGTCGGGGCTGATATATGATTGTGGGCATGTGTTATTTCTTATATCTATTGTCATTATATAACGAATGTTGGATGTTTGATATAATTGCATTATATTTGACTTGCTACATATGTATATATATAGACTGGTGAGCTATACTTACTGAGGAGGCTGCTCATTTCTTGCTTTACATTTTTTAGGGAATAAGTCACAGAGCGACTATCTAAATTGGATCATAAGTCGATCATCAATCTCACTAGATGGGCCATCACTGTTATCTTAAGTAGGGAGTTCTAGCTACATAATTGGATAAGTATTAAACTTTCTGTAGATTTGTATTTTAAATTTAGACAGCTAGAAACTGCAATTTCTCCTTTCCGTCTACTTATAAAATGCTATGGTCGAAGATAGAATACAAAATCTTGATGGTGTATATCATCATGTGATGTCTACCTATGTATCCAATAAAATATAGTTTATCTTATTGGGTTAAATATGAAATTATCATAAGATGGAATATAATTACGGAGGCGGTGTTACAAACATGCAGACACTTAAGAGTGTTTCAAACAAGAAGTCATTGCATCATGAAAGGTAGCTTGTGGCTTTGAACCTTCCCTAGAGGAATACCAAATTTACTTGGATAATTAGTGAACAAGGTGTCTTGAACTGTCCAGCCGTTGGTGTAAACCAAGACAAAAGTAGACCCACAATACCTTCTCTAATATTTTTGGTTCTCACGATTGAGTCTATTTTGGCCTTGGACATCAACTTTGATTCATAAGTATTTTTCATTTGAAGCGGCCCGTCTTCACAATTATATAGGTGATCTCCTATACTATACTTGACTTAGTATAGGAATTATTAAGAGCTTATAGCTTACCCTCTACCCTCTAGTTAACAACACTAAATGTCATAAGAATAAGGAGGAGTAAAACTCCAAGTGCTTTTCACAATCTTTATAACTTAGTTGTCCCGTTGAACCAAGATCTTGGAATGTCCAGTCAAAAATGTTGGGTACTGCTATAAAGATTTAATTGTCAGGTTTTAATTCCATTCCTCTCGACAAACAATATACTTGATTTCTATAAAGGCCTTTTATTAATGAATTAACTAGATTCTATAACTTGATATAGTCAATGAATATGATTCCACAAGAGATCTACGGCCTTATGGTATTTATCTTCGACGTATATGTCTAGATTTACCATTATACTATTATTTTGTGCCCTTCCTATAGTCGATTGACTATCATAGTATATCGCATTTGCAGACACTTGCTTTTTCCAACAAGAAATGTCCTCCCAAAAATTAGGAAGCCAATAAGCTTCTTCTCAAACTTTATCGAAAATTATAAACTCTGATTCCATATTGAAACGAGCTATACAAGTTTATTTGAGAACCTCCAAAATACTGCATCACTTAAGACTATACAATGACTTGACAAGTCCACAGACATTCTTTTCTTGGCCAGGAATGATAACCTTTCAGGTTGTTCCATGTAGATCTCTTCATTTAACTTGCCATTTAAGAATGTTATCTTAATGTCAATTTGTTTTTCTTTCTTTAAAAAAAACTTTACTGTCTTAGTTGGGCTATACACGTTGTTCAATGTATCACACAAGTCATTCAAGATGTAATTTATGCAAAGGAAATCCTCATGTCCTCATGCATTTAAAGCAGTATTCTTTTAGGCATTAGTTCCTTTCAGAAATAACAGGAGCTCCATCCACTTTAAG
The DNA here is from genome assembly GCA_034509725.1 of Sesamum angolense. Taxonomy (NCBI): domain Eukaryota; kingdom Viridiplantae; phylum Streptophyta; class Magnoliopsida; order Lamiales; family Pedaliaceae; genus Sesamum; species Sesamum angolense. The sequence continues at coordinate 77,928 of JACGWL010000650.1, forward strand.
AATCTTACTAGTTCCAAACGTAGTGACATAGAACAACATGTTTTTTATACCATCACTTAAAGTTGTTGTCAGAGAATTTCTTCGACCTATACTCTTGGCTGTAATAGGTTGTGCCACATGTGGCTAGACAACCATAGTAATCGGATTAGCAAATTTGATCGCCATAATACACAAAATAAATAATTGTCTTAAACTTGTTGGGAGAAATGAGGGGTATGCGAGATTTGTGTATTATGAGGTCGAAGCAAGAGTTAAACTCTTTATTTATAAGACAATTATTGCCCCCTGCCGTGTTAACGAAAAATGACGATTTGTCTTTAAAGATACGACTCACAAACTCAAAGTAGCAGTACTACAAATTTTGAGAACAATGAAGCAAAAATTATTTTGCAACTCTCTTAATAAAAGGCAACATGCTTTTATTGCTAACACATTGAAATGCTCAGAAATGCCTTCCAACTTGAATAAAATGAACTTATGAAAATGAAGTGAATAGGGGAACCTATTTATAGAAGTTGGAAAGGTATCATTCAATGGACATGTTCAATCAAAAAAAAATATTTTTGAAAGGTTATAACATTTGGAAGCATCATTTCACCCAAAGGACATACCATTTCACTCAAATAGACGCATCATTTCATCCAAAGGGTTTTACCTAATGAAAACATCATTTCAACCAAAGGACACACCCATTTGGTTGATTAGACACCGTTGGATGATGATTGAGCGCCATCAACCATCATTCCCATGTCATGAGTTTGTTATGCATCATACATCGTAACCAATCACTTGTTACGATTTAATCTAATAAACAGAAATTTAAGGAAATTTATTTTTATTCCGTTAACTTGGTTTCCGTTCAATTTTGATCCACTAACTATGATAATTATCACATTTTGTATACTAACTTTGAAAAATACTTCAATTAGGTACTCTGGTGGTATTTTTGTCCAATTTTGGCTGGTTGATGACGTGGCAAGTAATTATTTATTTATCCGGCAAAATGGGCCACGTCATTATGTACATTGGACATCTTATGTGGGGCATAATTATATTTAAATATGTACATAATTATGAAATAAAATTATTTATATAATTAATATAATAATAAAAAAGTAACCCACCCACCCCCTTTCCTTTCAGGTCGCCCCACCCCTGCTCCCGCCTCCCTTCCTTCCCCATCCCCCCGCCCTCGCTGCCACCGAGGCTGCCCCTGCAGAGGGGGCGACAGTGAGTCGCCCAATGGCGGGGGACTCGTTGTCACCCAATTTTGCGGTGGGCGGCTAGTGGTGGCACTGTTGGAATGGGTGATCAAAAGCCAATTAAATTGGCTATTTTTCATTCGACAATCTTTATCAAATATTATTAGATTGATGAATATGGTAAGAATTCATCAAGATGGCAATATGTTTAGTTGAGCTTACCACTGATATTGAACAGGATTTCAATGTCACAACGAAATTCCCACAGATCGAAAGGTTTACCCCTGGAGTTGGGCTGCGCATAAGTTTGGCAGCTATGAAACCAACTCCTATGGGTCGGTCTGGAACGTTCCAAGTCGAGGACCTCGAGATTGGACATCGAGGATCCTATGGAGACTTGCACTAAATACTGCAACCGTGTTTCGTCGGTAGGAGACATAGGTCGTCCATGCAGTTTTAGTGGGTTGGTTGGCCAGGTAGTCAACTGACTGAAGTGACTCGCGGGAATCGTCATATGGAAGCCTCTTAAGGCTTGGTTGGTATGACTGGGATTCCCGGTTCTGATAGTACGAGATTAGTCCTCTAACTTAAGGAATCATGGCAGTCACGTGCATACGAAGACTGTATCATACATATGGCAAGCGGTGGCTGTGTCATGAGGCATGGTCATCATAAGCCTTATCCAGTGCACTCGGAGTATGTAGCGAGGACGGTGGATTCTAAGAGAGAATCTGTCCCCTATCATTATATGACAGAGAGTTCTTCCATGCACCTTGAGATGGTTTAGAATCTAAAAGTCTTTGGCCAAAGCGATTGATCGATCAGGAATATGTATCCTAGATCGGATCAGTAGAGTAAACGCATCTCGAGTGTTAAGCATAGTTGCCTAGTCAAGGATGGGAACTGACACCCAATTCTATGCCCTAGACTAAGGCCAGGAGACGGTTGACAGTAGGACTGTACTCGTATGGATTCGGAGCCTAAATGTTCACGCCAACATTCACCTAGTCTCTAGTGCCATGGACTGTTGCTAGACAACCACCCATGGTAACGGGCCATTTTCGATTATGGAATAATGAGAAATAATTAATTAAATTAGATTTAATTAATTGTGTTGGTCACACATGCCCAAATCTAGCTGAGGGTGAACCTAAAGAGTCACACCCTACCACTATAGTGGGATAGAATTAATTTGGAATTAATTCTAGAAGAGTCAGATTAATTTAATTGGATTAAATTAATCTTTGGAGATAATAAATGATTGGATCATTTATTTAGACCAATTCATTGGATGGATGACTTGAAATTTAATTAATTAGATTAATTAGAATTTCAAGTTAGCTAGTAAAAAATTAATTAGATTAATTTTATTGGGCTTGGTCCAATTTATAAATTGAATTTATAAATTGAAAAGAGAACATGGGCTTGGATCTTTTAATTAGATTAAAAGATAAGGAGTTTAATGTTGGACTTATGATTAAATTAAATTGAATATAAGTCCATAAGACATGGGCTTGATCCTATCGAGCCCGGTTCATTAAATACAAGCCCAAGGCCTTGGTTGGACCTTGGCTAAGTCAATGAGGACAATTTTGGAAGGTCTTTGGCTGATTTAGGATGCAAATTTCGTGCATAAGGGGTGGCTAGGGTTAGGATGGTTGTTTTGGAGCCTAACTAGGTTAGGAGTCCTAGTATGTGTATGACTAGGTCATATATATACCTTCATTAAACCCTAGCCACACACACAACATATACTAGCCTCTCAAAACCTCACAAATTCGTGCCTCTCTCTCTCTCTCCCATGTTCTCCATATCAGTTTTTCATTTGGTCTTAGAGATCAAAAGAAAAATGAAAGAGAGATCAAAACTCGTTAAAATTCATAGCGATTGTTTTGATCTCCATCTCTCATGTGGAGATTTTGCTAGCACGAAATCTCCACATCCTTTAGTGGTGGTGTATCATTCTTGGGAGGATCTCAAGATCGAGGTCTCATCGTGGACGGATTCGGAAATGAAAACGGAGAGGAGACAACGCTTGTAGCCGTACGAGAAAAACGACAAAGGTAAAACTCCATTTATGGTATTCGCTCCTTATTTTTTCTCGTGATTTCTTGGCCTATGTTTTTACATTTAATACACCGAAGGCCCGGGAAAGATCAAGGGTACACCCTTGATCAGAATTAATTTCGTTAATCATAGCATGTTTTACCGATTTCTGATTTTTTGCGCTTCCGCCGCGCTTCCCAGGCCGATCAGCTTCCTTCAGGCACGTTGCCCCCCTCTGCCGTGGCGGCGTTGCCACCTTCTGTGGTGGTGAGGGCGGGGAGGGGGTGAAGGGAAGGAAAAGGGGGGGGTTGGGGGTTTGGAGTGGGTGGGTGGGTTATTTTTTTAATAAATAATAATTATTTTTATAATTTATAAGAATTTACAAAATTATTATTTATAATTAAAAATTTTATGAGTTTATATTTTTTGTTTCAATAATATATTTTGGATAAATGCTACATTTGATCCCTTAAGTTTTCGTTTAAAATCACTTTAGTCCTTCAAGTTTATTTCTTGACTTTAGCATCTTTAAACTTTAGTTTTTGTCTCCATTTGGTCCCTCTGACCATTTTCCGGCGAAAACGTGGACGGATTTTAACTTTTAGGAGGGTAAAATTGTCAATAAGTTTAATTTTATCACTTTAGTCCCTTAAATTTGTAAAATTATCAAATTAGTCCTCTTTTTAACCAAAAAAAAAAAAAAAAACTTTTTTTTTCTTTTATATTTGTTATGCTAATATGTTATAACTATCTAATATGAATAATGAAAACTTTGAACTGTGAAGATAATAAGAATATATTGCTTAACTTAAAATAAATAGGCTCTTCTTTTTAGTAGTTACGAAAAAAATAAAATTATGAATAAATTTTATAAAACTTATCTAATCTGAAAATAATTTTTATTTTTAAAAAAGTTCATCCTTAACAATATTTATTAAATATTTGAATTTTCAAATAACAAGTTGGTAGAATATACTTTTAATTAGATTTTTTTTGTGGATTTCATGTATATATATAATTCATTTTTAGATGTTTCCTAAATATATAGTTCAATTTAATAGAAAAAGTTTTATAAAAACCTCTTAAAATGATTTTATATATATTTGAAATCCACCAAACACGCACTCTAGTTCAAAGTACATTCTACCAACTTTTTTTTTTTTACAACTGTAGTAGCTAATATATAATAAACATTGTTAAGATTTAAATTTACTAGACTTATCTTTAACTCTTGAGATTAAAAAAGTAATTTAGATTTTTTAATTATATTTTTAGACTAGATAAGTTTTATAAAATTTATTCATAGTTTTGATTTTTTTTGGTCAGTTTTGAAAATGAAAAAAAAAAAAAAAAGACTAGTTATTTTAAGTTAAGCAATATGCTATTATCCTGTCCACAAGAGTTCAAAATTTTTAATTTTCATACAAGATAATTACATCATATTCACCATATAAAATATTTTTAAAAATTATTTCTTTTTTTAAAAAATGACTAATTTGATAATTTTACAAACTTAAGGGACTAAGGTGATAAAATTAAATTTAAATTGATCATTTTACCCAAAAAAAAAGTCAAATTTCGGCCATATTTTCGACAAGAACATGGTCGTAGGGACCACACTGAGACAAAAATTAAAGTTTAGCGATGCTAAAGTCAAGAAATGAACTTAAGGAACTAAAGTGATTTTAAATAAAAAGTTAAAGGACTAAATATAATATTTACCTATATATTTTTTTTGAAATTGATATATTGAGTTATATATTTTATTTTAATTTATAACACATTTTAAAGTGTGTAAGATTATTTATTATATGCATGTATAGATAATGTGTCACGAAAGTTAGTTTTTTTTTTTTTTTTTTTTTAGGGTAGGGATGCATTTGTTGTTTTTTTCTTCAAATTACATTAATTATATAAATAATTTTATTTTATAATTATGTATATATATAAATATAATTATGCCATAGAGGATATCCAGTGTACATAATGACGTGGCTCATTTCGTTGGATAAATAACCAATTACTTGCAACATCATCAATTTTCGGCCAAAATTGAACAAATTAACCACCGGAGTACCTAATCGAAGCATTTTTCAAAGTTAGTGTACAAAATGTGTATTAATCATAATTAGTGGATCAAAATTGAACGAAAATCAAGTTAATGGATTAAATTTTTTTTCTCTAAATTTAACAATTAAATTTATTTTTTAATTTATTACTCACTATTTTCAATCGTTATTCCTGGTTAATGTGAGACATTATGGATTATCAAAGGAGAAATCAGGAAAAAAATATGAAAATGTTTTTAATCAGATTAAATTAAATATAAATACAGTAATATTTTTATTTGATTGATTGAATTTATTTATTTTTAAAATATATAGATTGCCTTGTAAGGTTTACTGTATACTTTATGAGTCCCTCCAAAAAACAAATAATAATAATAATAATAATAATAATAATAATAATAATAATAATAATAATAATAATAATAATAAAGATATAACCACATTACTGTTTTTGAAGATTTGATTTAATTATATGTAAATCTCTTATGGTTTGAAAAATTATATTTAATACTCCTGAAGGCTGAAGCTTGTTTTCGTCTAACAAAATAGATCCATCCGTTAGTAATTTTGTTTTTAAATTTTTTGATAATAGGGAAAAAATAATTTGTATTTACTCTCGATTGACTTATTACTGACTTACCGCAAGTCAAATACGTATTTTTCTGATGAAACTATATTTTGACACGTTAATACATATGAGGAGGTTTATCTTCACCCTTATGATGATTGTTTGGTAAAAAATATTTATTTGACCTACAATAAATTAGTAATAAGTCAATCAGGGAAAAATATAAATTTTCGTTCAATGTTTTTGCTAATATCAACAAATTTAGATAATTTAAACTAATGGACGAATTTATTTGTTAGACGAAAAATAACCAGAGAACCTAAATGTAATGTCTCAAACTTAAAAAAAGTTACATATAACTACACTAAAATTCAGAGGACGACTGTGTAATTATCCCTAATTACACAAACATTTTTTCCCTCTCAATTATTAAGTAAGCACTTCGCCTTCCTAACTAAGAAGAATGTATTATTTTCAGTTTTAACCAATATTTTCAAATATTTGAGAAGATATTGAAATTTATTTTTTTCATATGAGCGGTAATTATCCCTATATTTTAGATAATTATACATACACCCTCCAAATATCAAATATCACTTGCACAAACCCCCTCTTACTTTTTTGAAAAATTACAAACATATCCTTTAAAAATATTAGCATCATTACACAAACTACCTCTATTTTTTGACTATTAGAGGTAGTCTATGCAATAATACAAAAGACAATGGTGGTTTGTGTACATACACCATAGATCAGGGGGTGTAAATATAATTACCTCTTACATATACTATTACATTAAAATCTCGATAAATTGAAAAATATATCAATTCAATACATCAATAAGATAATAAAACAATTATAATAATTTGCACGAAGTGAGACAAATATCTAGATATTTTGTGCAATTCGAACTCAAAAAGTTAAATTTATTTAAGGTTTTCAGTATAAAGCAATCAATATAAACTAAAACAGTTGAACTATATGTCAAAAAAAATTTATTTAAGATTTTTATTGTAAAGTAATAATTTAAAAAAAAATATGTTAAAGATTTGTAAGTAAGATTGTAAATTTTCACAAAACCAATAAAGGTGGGTAGATTACCTCCAAACCTATAAACTGTATCCTAAAATTTGATTAAGAATAATTCACTAAAAAATAATATCTAATTAATGTATATAAATTCTTTGAATAAAGTTTATACAATACTTATTTTACTAATTCTTATTTATATGGGATATGAGGTATGACAATCAACCATCATTCAGAACACGACATTCTTGTTACTACGTGACATAGCCCATGATCGATCGTTAGGCATTATGATTCTAAAGATGACTTTTTTATGCATGTAGTATGTTGTCCCGCAGGTTAAAAAGGTGTCTTTTACGAGCAAAATACTTTGTCCTTGTAGCATCTAGTTCCCATTTTTGCTTGACGATTAGCTCTAATACCATTCGTCACGTCCAGGACTATGTACTCGTTGGACGCAAGAATTGCCTTCAAACTCAACTAATGCATCTTGAAATTGGCTATAAATAACTCGCCAAAGAAAATACTCAATATATACATTCAAATTTTTGACCAAAACTCATATCATACTTATTTTTGTCCATTTCTAATCCATGTGAGATGAAAATATTACGTATTGGTAATACATTAAGACCCTAAAAACCTCTGTATAAGAAACCCAAAACAATTTAGTAGGCAAAATTACAATTTTGGTCCTGTAATTATAGGTAGGTAGTACTTTTGGTTCTGTAACTTACTTAATTTATATATTTAGTTATTTTTTGACTAATTTAATTATGAACATCTCACATTTGGTCCTCTTTGATAAATTCAGTTACGTGTTCATAATTTTAATGCTAACGACCTATAGTTACCAAATAAAAAATAAAATCTATTCCAATATGAAGGGGATTAAAATTGTCAACACAAAATTAAATTTATCAAAACATGAATAAATCTGCGATGTTTATGATTAATTTCATAAAAAATTAAAAAATAAATAAAATAAGTTGCAGAAAAAAAAAAAATACTGACGACATATAGTTATAGAATAAAAAATGTAATTTTGCCTAAGTTCATGAAAGTGTGCCTCCTCATGAAGTAAGGGGCCAGGGATCAAAACGTGTTACTCTTTAGCAAAACGATATTCATATTTTTAGATAAGTCACAATTCAGGACAAAAAATCTGTAGGAGTCACCTCCAATTCAGTGAAGTTGGTGTTTTGAAATTATTATTTTCACCCTATTTCTTTTTTCCTAAGTTATATGATTTCACTAAAAAAAGAAAAAATAAAGTGATGATTTGTCTGATCAAACAAGCCTTATTATAAACTTTTAATTAATTTCTTGACAAGTATATATTAATGAATTTATTATTTTTTAGTAGTATTGTAATTAGAACAAAACTTAGATGGCTCAGTCAATTCAATTTAAATTAGTTGCTTAATATTGTTGAAGTTCAAATAATGTCTAAAATATTTGCAAAGAGTCGCCAACAAAAATATAATTTTTTACTGCAGTTAATTATTATGGTTAAAGAAAAACAACAGTGAGTATAAATTAACCATGGCTTTACATCGGCCATTAATAGTTGTTTTTGCACGTGAAACAAAGACATTAGCCATATCTAAAGTTATGGTAAATATTAATTAATGATGGTGAATATTTAAAGTTTTAGATTAAATTTAGGGTTAAATACAGTTACCATCCCTAAAGTATTCACCCTACATCAATTATCCCCCTGAAGTGTTAAAACCTTCAGAAAACCCCCTGATATTTGTTTTTTAAGTTTGAAATGTCCATTTTACTCTTACAAAAATGCTTTGTGAAAAAAAGAGTAAAGTAATTTTTGAAATGCCAAAATCATAATTTGTCTAATACTAATTTCATTTGTTAATCGAGCTCTTTTTATTTTGTATTTCTAAAGTACTTATGGCTCATTTTTTTTTTTAATTTTACTTGTTTGTCAAACCAAGTTAAAAATAATTTGATACATGCACAAAATTACTATATTTATATAATTATCATATATATAAATATATATTATAAAGATATATTAATTTATATTTTTTTATTAGTTCCTTAGTCCTTTTGATTTTATTAACTGTATATTTGTTTAACTAAATATATAAATATATATGAATGTATGATTTTATTTTTAATTTAATTTTAGAAGCAAGTGAAACTAAAATAAAATGAGCTCCAAGTATTTTAGGGTTACAAAAATAAAAAGAGTTTGATGAATAAATTTACATGCATTTATAATTAATTTTCGTAATCATAAAATACTTGTAGCAATTTATTTTAGTTTTACTTGCTTGTAAATTAAATTAAAAATAAATTTATACATACATACATATATATATATATTATAATTTTATATTTACTTAAATAAATATGCAATTAATAAAATCAGAAGGGCTGATGAACTAATAAAAATATACAATTACTATATATTTATCATATATATTTTATATATATGATAATAATGTAAATGTGGTAATTTTATGCATGTATAAATTTATTTTTAACTTTGTTTGACAAACAAATAAAACTAAAATAAAATGAGTCACAAGTACTTTAGGATCACAAAATAAAAAGAGCTCGATAAACAAGTGAAACTATATTAGACAAATGGTGATTTTGACATTTTAAAAATTACTTTACTTTTTTTTTCACAAAGAAATTATATATTTATAGGGCAATGAAAAATTAACTTTTTGTGGCGTGGGAGGTTGAAAAATAAATTATTTTTTCTCATGGATGGACTGAGGAGGCAAAAAAATAATATATATATATATATATATATATATATATATATATATATATGGGTGAGTAGCAATTTACCCTATATAATTTTATAAATAAGTAATTTATCCCCCTATAAAAATAAATAGCAATTTATCCTCCTATACTTTTTAAAATGAAGCAGCTTACCTCCCTGTCTAGGAGGTAAATTGTTTCATTTTTAAAAAAATATAGGGAAGTAAATTGCTGTAATTTAGAAAACACAGGACAGGTAAATTGTTATTTTTCTTTCATAGTAGAGTAATATGCTCATTTGCAATATTACAAGGAAATTACTTGCATTTTTTTCTCTATATATATATGTTATATAAAATATATGATATACAAATATTATATATATTTATGTATATATCATACAACAAAGAAGAGAGAGGCGATGCAACGGCAGGGGCCGCCACGGCTGTTGGCCATGTTGCCTTAGGCCGAAGCCGTCATAGGCGTCGGCAAATATTTTGAAATTTGTAGGATTTTAACATAATCAATAGATATATAATTAAAGTGGGTAATTAAAATAATAGAATGCTAAATATGAATAATTTCTATAATAGCTAATTGTCATGGTAAAAAATAAATATTATGATAAATAATAATTGATTACGCTTTGCAACGGCTCATCGATTGTTGGTTGTATAAAAAAGCATCGTTTAAACATGCAGATGACAATGACGAGAAGAATGGGATAGTAAAGACTGTGGAAGAGGGATTCTTTGTTTCTCATAACATTATTGAAAACGGGGTGAAGTAAATATTCTTTGAAAAATAATAATTACATAAAAAAATAAAGTATCAATTTCATCCCATATAATATAAAAAAATTCAAAAAAACCCTCTAAGGCCAGATTGATCAGGAGGCTGTGTGAGTCATTATTCATAATATAAGGGTGATTTTTTATATTAAAATTTTTACAGAATTTTTGTTTATATTTTTCTGTACCACTAAGAATCAAAATGAATTTAACTCTTAATTTATGACTGAGATTTGATTTAACCAAATCTGATTTATATAAAAATATTTTCTTTGGCAAACAAACAACAAAGTGGGCTAAGAATAGAAGCAAAAACAAATGATTTTATGGTCCATAATTGAGCCAATGATCGAAAACATCAGGAAGCATTTCATGAATCTCCATCGAAATAAACTGATAATAAAAAGAAGATGAAATTATATTATTATGTCAAATTAAGTCATATTTTTTATCCTATAATTATACATTGTTAGCACTTTTATTCTATAATTCACTTTAATGATATATTTAGTCTTTTTATTTTATGCATTAAATCTTTAATATCCCATATTTGATCATTCTTTTTTGTAAATTTAATCATGTGTTAACAATTTTGGCTCCCTTCATCATATAATTGAAGTACATTTTAATTTTTTGTCCTGTAACTATAGGCTGTTAGGATCAAAATTATCAATACATGACTAAACTTGACAAAAAAGAATCAAATGTGAAATGTTCAGAATTAAATTCGTAAAAAAAAATGGACTAAATGTGTAAATGAAGTACGATACAGAACTAAAAATACGAACGATATATAATTACATGACCAAAAATATAATTTATCTGTTAATATTATTCATACTAGGCTGATTGAACAAGAATATTGCGTGAGATTACACTTAGTCCAACAAGATTGGGTGTTCTACACTTTTAGTCCTTTACTTTACAAGATTTTTAAAATGATTAAAAAATTAGAACAAAAAGTTTTTGATTTGCTTTAAGTCACTAATAAATCCATCAAATATAAATACCAATTTTTATTCAAATTATTTTATTAATATCAACAAATTCAGTGAATTTTGACTAATAAAATAATTTATTTATTAGACGGATGTAAATTTTAAAATATTAAATAAAAATTTAAATTACAGAAAATATACGTATAATTAAACCAATTTTTTTTAAAAATATTATTTATTTTAAATAAAAATTTCTTATCACAATATTTATATATATATATATGTGTGTGTGTGTGTGTGTGTGGTGGGAACATTTTTGCAGTATGATAAGAGCTTCCAATTGGTGACATGGAGGCAAAACCTCACCAAACCCCATGTGTCTCACATGCATGCAGCCCTCCTACCAATTCTGACTCACCTTTCTGCTCTTCTATGTTTCATCACTGCTCACATCCGCAACCTCATTTTCCTCAACGAAATCCCTGAATTCCCCCACCCCAAACCAAGAACCCCAATTTTTCCTGACATGATCGCATACTATCTATCCAAGACCCACCATCAACCTCGTAAATTGTTCTTTTTACGTACGTACTTTCTTAACATGCTCTAGTTTCTTCTGTACGTATTTCCTCACCGCCATTGACGTCTACTTAATCACCACAAACACAGAAGCAAACTCTTTGGATTAACTACACAGAAAGAAAAAACAATGGTGGATTTTCATGGCGAAATCGGGCCACCGAGTCCGACCAGCTCAGTGGAGTTGCAGGATGTGAGCGAGGATGAAGGAATTACCTACGATGATCTCAAGCAGCGGATGTGGAAGGACCGTATGCGCATGCAGAAGCTTAAGGCCAAGCGCGACGTCGACACGCCGCCGTCATCGGCCAAGCTCGAGCAATCGCGGCGGAAGAAAATGTCCAGGGCCCAGGACGCAATCCTGAAGTACATGGTCAAGATCATGGAAGTTTGTAATGCTCAGGGATTCGTCTACGGCATCGTGTCGGAGAAAGGGAAGCCGGTCACGGGCTCGTCGGATAGTCTGCGTGAGTGGTGGAAAGATAAGGTTAGATTCGACCAGCATGCCCCGGCGGCCATCGCTGCATTCTTGCCTAAGATTGTGGAAGAAGCCGCCGCCGCCGCCGCCTTAGAGTGCGAGTTGGATGCCGCCTCGTACATGCATTTGCTTCAAGAATTGCAGGACACAACTCTGGGTTCCCTCCTTTCTGCCTTGATGCAGCACTGTGTGCCCCCGCAACGGCGGTTCCCGCTTGAGAGAGGGCTTCCGCCACCGTGGTGGCCGAAAGGAAATGAGCTCTGGTGGGGCGACCAAGGATTGGCGCATGAACACGGGCCGCCGCCGTACCGGAAGCCCCATGATCTAAAGAAGGCCTGGAAGGTCACTGTCTTGGCTGCAATCATCAAACACATGGCCCCGAATCTAAGCAGGATGAGAAGGGTTGTGAATCAGTCCAAGACTCTTCAGGACAAGATGACTGCAAGAGACACAGCTACTTGGTCTAAGGTTATGAATCAAGAAGAAGCCCTTCTGAAGCTCACTGAGAAAGCACTCAGAATCACTGAAGAGATCAACGAAGATGATCAACAGAAGACAGGAGATCAAACTGAATCAGATTTGATCGGCAGTGGTGAGAAGAGGAAGTGCAACTTCGATTCGGAAACGACGTTTAATCCTCGCTACACTTGCCAGAAGTCAAGGTGCCCGAAAAGTTACATAGAATTGGGGTTTTCCGACAAGAATTCAAGAACTGATCACGAGATGTCGATATGTACTTACAGGGACGATAATGTTGTTCAAAACGGGCAAGAAATTGTTGGTGGGATTCTTGAAAAACAGCTAAGTCCCTTTCATGATGAAGAGAAGGAAATGCTGCTGAGTGATTTGATACAGATGGCACTGGAGAAGGGCAGCCTTGTCTTCAATGAAGGTGGAGAAGGGGCGCCTGGTGAGGTGACTGAACAGTTGCCGTTGGATCCGGGAATTTTTTGGGATGTGATTGAACAGCTGCCGGTGGATCCGGCTTATGGCAACATGGATTTGAATGCTAAGCCTTTTGAGGAGTTATTACATGAGGAACCTGCAACTTCTGTCTGGGACTTGGCTTATCCGGACATGTAGGAGCAACCCTAAACTGCCTGCCGTACAGATGGGAAATTCTAGCTCATATAAACAGCCAAATTTGAACTAATCACATGATATGTGAATTGTATTTACGCATATGATTGATTCGGTTCAACCAACCTTTATTTGGTTAAAAATTTTCCCATAAAATAGTGTAATGAACCCGATTTTCCTCTCTTTCTCTCGTCCTGTTGGGATCGGATTATGCTTTAATTGTGTTAGTTTCTTGAGAAGATATATGAAAAAGTGGGATCAAGAAAATAATTATGCACATTTTTTAATGGATATTGTTTCCATCTTGGGTTTGTTGTTTAATATTTTGGAAATGAGGAGTTGGTATTCAAGTACAAAAATAGAGTGATGAATTTTCTTTTTCTCTTTTTTTTTTGTCACTATAATAATTTTCATAAATTTAATAGCGATGATAGGATATAATGAGCAGACAATCATTGTTGATAAAAATCATTAGTAACAAATATTTATAGTGATAATCTATAACAGCAATACAAAATACTATAGTTAAAAAATATTTTTGATTACGTAATTATAGTTTTTTGATATTTTAATCATGTAATTTACTAGAACAACAATTTAGTTCTATTCTTTTTTAAATTTTGCGATTTCATAATAAAATTGATTGAATTCTCAATTGATTGGCCGAAAAGTGACATCATTATTTTCATCGCTTTTCGGCCACAATCGTGAAAATTAGAAGTAAATTACTACTGTAGTAAATTATTGGAATACTATAACTACAAGATTAAAAATATAAATAAATTAAAATAGGTATAAATAAATTAAAATAGGGAAAATTTTTTTTTTTGGTCCATTAACTTTGTTCTCATTCAATTTTAGTCCACTAACTATGATAATTATCACATTTTCTACACTAACTTTGAAAAATGGGTCAATCAGGTACTCCGATGGCATTTTGGCCGGAAATTGCTGATGTGTTAATATTTTTCCGGTAAAATAAGCCATGTCATCATCTGACGTGTCTGATGACGTGGACTTATTTTTTAACAGGTGTAATTTTAGGCCACTAACTTTATCCTGATGTAATTTTAGTCCACTAAGTTTGTCCTAGTGCAATTTTGATCTATTATTTAAATTTATTATTTTATATAATATATTTTAAATAAAAAAATAACCCACCCACCTCCCTCAAACACCCAGCCCCCCTCCCTCGCCCCCAACACACAACTTGGCGATGGTGGTCGCCCAATTGTGCGTTGGACGACGACGATCGCCCAATTGTACTAAGCTTTCTTTTCTTTTTGGGCTACAAATTCTATAGGATCAAACTTATGGGACTTAGGGAATGACATAAAAAAAAAAAAAACAGAGAGAGAAAAGAAATTCATATTAAATAAAATGAAGTAGAAGAATGTAAATTCCAAATGAACAAATTCAAACTTGAAAATTTTCTAATTCTCGAAGAATGAGCGGAAGGGTGGGTGGGTGGGTTAATTTTTTATTTAAATTATGTTATATAAATCTAGTTGTTATGGCACGCCGACCCTGCGTGCATATAATAAATAATTATTTATATTTTAAACTATATTTTAAATAAGAATTATATCAACCCATCATATTCAAAAAATAAATAAATAAAATAAAAGTAATTTAGAAATATTACCAACACAAAAGGAATTTGGTGTGAGTGAAATTTTCATATTAGTATAGATAAATAGTATAAATTATATTGACTAGAAGAAGAATTTGAGTAGGGGTGATTAAAATTACATAATGATATTTTTTATAATTTTAAAAAATGGTGTCGTGGTGTAAGTAACCCATCATTTGTGAGTGAAAATGGATTTTTTTCATATAGTATAGATAATAAATTTAAATAATGGACAAAAATTGTATTAGGACAAAGTTATTGGATTAAAATTACACCAGGAGAAAGTTAGTGGACTAAAATTACTCCTGTTAAAAAATAAGTCCACGTCATCAGACATGTCAGACGATGACATGGCTGATTTCACCGGAAAATATTGACACATCAGTAATTTCCGGCCAAAATGCCATCGGAGTACCTGATTGACCCATTTTTCAAAGTTAGTGTAGAAAATGTGATAATTATCATAGTTAGTGGACCAAAATTAAACGAGAACCAAGTTATTGGACTAAAATTTTTTTTTTCCCATTAAAATATTATTAAGTATCTTGTGGATAGTATCAAAGGGTAGGATTTCACGCTACACACGCCTAAATAATGCTTTTCATACTCATATCCAAACTATATATCTGATGGGATGGGTAGAGTCTAATACTATAACATATTCATAGGTATAGCACTACCTAAAAAAGTTTGTTTGTTTTTAAATGGATATTTACAGCGGAAGATACCCGTCTCAAGTTGAGACAATTTTGGCAACGACTTTGCAACGGATGATATCATGCATTACTTCATAAAGAATTAGTTGTCAGGTTCTGGAATGGCTTGACCGTCTCAAAATCTAGTGCAACATGAGGTTCACCACTTTTTGTCAAAAGCCGTCACAAAAATACTATCCTACATTTGGCAAGGTCAATTAGCAAGGGACGTGATCATCTGAAAATTTGAAATAGGTTTTGCGATGATCTTGGTCAAAATGCGACGGTTCACTAAAAAAAGAAAATACTTGGGATGGTTTTGGAATAGATATGCATAATTTGTAATGACTGGACGAATTTAGAGCTGATTTTGAGACTTTGTGATGGGCGACATAAATGAAAGGAGCTCATGGATCTGCCTGAGAATTTAGGCAAGCAGAAGTGATGATAAAATAAAATATAATTAAAACGACATGAATAAAAAATCATGGATTCAAGGGGTGTACCTTTGGAATTTGAGCGTTCGATGTGTTAAAAAAATAAGCCATATAAAAATTCGGGCTATGGTGAAAAATAATGAAGAAGGGTGCAAGATATTAAACGAATGTTTACCTTGAATGTTTTAATTCTTTGCCTTTCGTTCACGTTAGACCCCAATGTAAAAGTCCTCCAAAGCTCGTCCACACCACACCGGAAATTAAGAGTTCTTAATTCTCCTTGCTAGAAGAGAAAGAAGAAGAAGAAACACTCCTGTGTGAGAGGGGGCGGCCGAATGGCTTCTAAGACGAGGAGGATTTTCCTCTTTTTGCTATGTTATGATTTATTATTCCAAATAATTAATCCTAGCATATATATACCTTGTATGGAACTATTAAAATGTGTCTAGCTTCATTTTAATGTTCACAAGGTAATATAATCTTTATTCCAAATAAAATATAAACTAACAATACACTTTTCAAATGTGAATATTGCTAGTCAATTATTTCTTTCTAAGAATTTTCAAGTGTGCTTAATTAGAGGTGAGTGGCGGATTTTTACCCTTAAAAATACAAGGCCCACTTGATTTTAATTAGATTCAATTTAATCAAAATCCACTTAATTAAGCCCATCATGCTTTTAATCCAATTAAATGCATGAGTTCAAATAGTCTTCATTAATTTAATAAGTCCAACTTATTAATTAATAAAGGCAAGCCCCATATAAATTAATCGCATTATTTTATTTTTGGACCAATCCATCCAATGGATTTCTCATCTTAAGTAATCCAATTACTTATGGAGTTAATTCTCAATTAATTTCTTATCCATTCTCGGTGATGTTGTGTGTGACTCTTTAGGTTCACCCCTCAGTTAGACTTGGGCTAGTGTCTAAAACTATTATTAATTAAATCTAATTTAACTAATAATTCTTGATCAACCGTTGATCAAGAAAGCCGTCACCATGGGTGGCCTTCTAGCAATGGTCTATGACACTAGAGACTAGGTGAATTTTCATGTGAACTTTTAGGCCTCGAGTTCATACAGGTACGGTCCTTCCGTCTACCGTCTCCTAGCCTTGGTCTAGGGCATGAAATTTGGTGTTGGTTCCCATCCTGGACTAGGTGTCTATGCTTAAAACTTGAGATTCGCGTTATGCTAAATTGTTCAATGTAGAAACCTCTTTTCCTACTCGACCAATGACTGTGGCCACAGTTTCTTAGAGCGTAGTCGCATCTCCAAGTGCATAAGAGATACCTCTGTCAAGTAATGATAGGGACAGATCCTTTTCTTGAAAAATCACTGTCCTAGCTACATCTTTGACTGCACTGGACAAGGCTTAAGATAACTGTGTTTGTGACATAATCGTATCTCGCACAGATCCAAGATACAGAGATCGTATGCACGTGACTACCGTAGTTCCTTAAGTCTGAGGACTACTCCCGTACTATCGGAGCCGAGGACTCAAGTCATACTGATCAAGTCTCCAAGGCTTCCATATGATGATCCCCGCGAGTCAATTCAGTAGACTTGACACCTAGTCAATCAGCCCATCAAGATCACATAGACGTCCTATGTCTGTCGCTGATGAAATGCGCACTAATTCAATGGATGGATAAGAAATAATGAGAATTAACTCGTCATATTCGTATTTTTTTAAAAAAAGAACTTACTAGTTAGTTTCTTTTTGTGCATCCTAATGGAAGATGACCCCCACGGTACACAATGGCTGCTCGATTGGCCTTTATCCTTTGCTCCTTCCTCTTGGAAACTTGGGGGAGGCCCAATACTCATACAGCTGGTGTTAGATCTCATTTGGCCAACCACAACAGTTGGAACAGTGTTTTCCTAGCTTCGTCGAACTTAGGATGCATGTAATTTCTAACAAATATCTTGAAGAGTTTGTAGAAGTCGTCGTCGATGCAGTCCTAGTAGTACTTAAGCTAAAAGATTGAGAGACCAATACAATTGTTAGTAGGCAGATTTAGTTTTGTAAAGATGTAATTTAATCAAAACAATAATTATTCACCATGAGTTGCTAGAACCAGGCGGTGGTGTTCCAATGGGACGTTTTGTATCTGGGCCATAGATGGGGGAAGTGGGTGCACAGTATAGCCCCAATGGCGCTGTTGAAATCTCGATTTGTCCTAAAATATAATTAGTTAGTATCCCTTGAGAAAGATGTAAGGAAAAAATTTAAAGAATTTATTTACCTTACTTTGCGTTGAGGTTGGCATACTGATGCACGCTTGGTGGTGGTGCTGCGAAGGACGAGCATGTGATGTGCTAGGCCCAGGGACTGATGAACCCACCGTTGTTGGATCCACTTGCAGGCTCCAAGATGCCAGAGTGGGCTCTAGTAGTGGGGGTGGTAGTGTCGATGCTTCTGCAGCTTGGGAAAGATCAAGAGCGGGTAGTGGAACCAACTACCCACGACCATAGCTATGACCTCGGCTACAACCTGGAGAAACAAGACCCGAACTGTGAGTCATGGATCTATAAGTAATGGAGAAAAAAAAAGAATTATAATTTGTTGTCAAAATATAGTATTACATTTATGTATAATACACTGGAATTGATTAAAAACTATATTATAAATGTATATTTAATTATATTATGTTATAAAATTGTATCAACAATATTATAATATTATATTTCATTATAATATATTGTAAATTATATATACAATATAGTATCACAATATTTTAATTATAATTATGTGACAGAAATAACTCGTTAGTAGATCTTGGACTTGAATTTTTGAGTTAAGCATTTTGCAAACTTAGAACAAGGGACCTACGAAAGAAACGTTAGCACTCTGATGCTCAAGTTAGTAAACAGTCGTAGAAAGATAAAGTTAAGCAAGATAAGATAGCAAGGAGTGCTTAAGATGAGGATAAAAAAAGATCTTAATGGAGCGGTTTCATGCGAATACTTGGGTAAAAATTGCTTTACACTTAACCGGGGGAAAATTTGTCCTTCACTGGGTGATGAAGTGTGACCCTTGAGACTCAAGTTGTGGTGTTGTAGATAAGATCCCTCGCATATAGAATAGGTTGGCTAGAATCTTGAAGAGTTTTGTTTGTTAAGGAATCTTAGGATGAATAAGTCTCCTAAAGAGGATGGACTATAAATTTCCGAAGGTTTCTTGGGATATGTGAGAGATCTTTCAATATCTTTGTGCCTTGTCATAGCTTAATGGCTATCTCTTCTTCCTTGTGAACGTATTTTCCACCATTTATGGAGTGGCCAACCTGGTAGCAAGGCGAACACAAGGGCGCTTTTCCTTGTGGGTTGGTGGGCATGTGTCTCAGCCCACGTCTTATAAGAAAAAATTGGGTCGAGAGCCTTTCCTTTTTAGGCCTCGTGTATTGAAGGGTTTCTTTTTGGGATTCATTCAAGCTGAGCTTCTTCTTGGGCTGGCTGTATTTTTAAGGCATCTTCAATCCCCTCATAGGGTGGTTTTCAGAACAGCAGTTACTCACAAGGGCAGTTACCATAACTATTGCCTACTATGCCTAAAAGATTGCACTCACGTGTCAAGGCATCATGGCAGGCTAGGGCTAGCCATCAAACCGTCTTGACAAGAAATGCTTGCTCCTAAGAAAAGTTGTCTCACCCCTCTTTCACTAAGAGGGCGTGTGAGAGAGGACTTAATGAGGGGGTTTCCCCCTTCGGGAGAAAGATGTATGAAGACCTCATTTTTTGGTCTTTACCAATCGGAATTTTACGTGCTAATTAGCTCAACACTAATTTTAGCATCATGTTTTTCCATAGATATTAAATTATTTTTCTTGTAGTAGATGTCATTTTTGTGAATAGACTTGATGATCATGATAGGATGTTGACAAAAACACTTAAGAGAGGAAAGAGACAAATCAAGGGGGCTAGTGGTGAATTTAGAAGTAGGGGGATGAAGACTATTTTAGTGAACATGAAGACGATGAATCGAAATATCTGAGATCTAATGGTGAAGAGGTTCGGTGTCCAGTCTGGAATGATAGGATGTGTATGAGGGATGTTGAGTTTTCTATACGGATGAGATTTGAGACAAAGGAGAAATTTAGAAAAGTATCTTAAGATTGCTCTATGAGGAGAGCTTGGGACTTGAAATTTGTGAAAATTGAGAAATATAAATCATAGCAATATGCAAGAATAATTGCAATTGGAGGCTTCATGCTTATTCAATTATGAAAACAACCACATTCCAAATAATATCAATTAAGGGCATCTTGTGCCCATAGGGTTGAGAACAAACATGCAAGTTATAAGTGTTGGAAAATGGTGAATGACAAATTAAATAATAAATTTATTTAATAAATTTATTGTAAATCGTGACAAGTGATTGGTTATGATGTGGGATGTATAACAAGCTCGTAGTACGTGGATGACGGTTGATGGCACCCAATCGTCATCTAACCGTATTTAATTCAATCGAATAGCTGTGTCATTTGGTTGAAATAATGTGTCCGTTGGTGCAACCCTTTGAATGGAACGATGCGTCCATTTGAGTGAAGTGGTATGTCCATTGGGTGAAAGGATGTGTCTATTCAGACGAAATGTTATAATCTTTCAAAGACATATTTTCTGATCGGACATGACCATTCAAAGGTACCTTTCCAACTTCTATAAATAGCCCCCCCCCATTTCATTTCATTAAATTCAATCATCTGATAGCATTTTTAAGCATAAAAGCATCATGCAAGTATAGTATTAGGTAAGAGAATTCCAAAATATTTTTGGTTCGTTGTTCTCAAAGTTTGTAGTGCTACTACTTTGAGATTTTAAGTCATTGTATCTTGGGAGACAAATTGCCATCTCCGTGAGCACCAGCGCAAGACAATAATTGTCTTAAAAAAAATAGTCTAATTCTTGCCCCGACTTCATAATACACAAATCACACATATCCCAAATTTTCCCTACAAGTTTAAGACAATTATTTGATTTTTGTGTATTATGGAAGTCCTTTAAGTTGGTTGTTTCTATTTCAGTTTTTCGTGGTTGTCCAACCTCCCATAGTACAAGAAATTACTACCCAAGGATAGAGGCTGGAGAAATTCTCCAACAACGGCTTTAAGTGATGGCATTAAACGATGTCATTCTACTTCACTACATTTGAACCTAGTAATGTTCTTAAAGTGAAAGAGCCCCTGTTAATTCTGAAGGGGAAACTAATACCTAAAATAATGTTGTTAAATGCATGGGGATGTGGGGATTTTCTTTACAGCAACCACATCCTCATTGACATATATGATACATTGAAGAACGTATATTTCCCAACAAAACTACAAAAGTTCTTTCTTATGGGAATCCTTAGAGGAAAACAACAAATGGGCGTGAGTCATCATTTGGCGAGTTAGATTAAGAGAATTACATGGAACAACCTGAAGGGTTGACATTGTTGGCCCAGACAAGAAATTCTATAAACACGTTGTTGGATAGGCTTAAACAAGCACCTAAGCAATGGTATGAAAAATTTGACAAAACAATATTGTCAAATGACTTGAATGTCAACTGGTGCAATAAATGTGTCTATGTTAAAGGCACTTCCAGCTCTTTTCATAATCTATTTATATGTAGATGACATATTGATGAAGGAAAAATGACATTATTTTGGCCACAAAAAAAGTATTGACAATAGATTTGGATATGAAAAATATAAGGTTTAATTGACGCAGTATTATAGAAAAAGATCTCTGAAACATCTGATAAACATGTCTTATTATAGTCTTTATGTTTAGACTATATTTAGAAAATTCCATATTTATGACATTTCACCTGCTAAGACTCATGTGGATCAAAATCTACACTTAACAAAGAACCCAGGTGAACACGAATGTTAAATTGAATATTCAAGAACGGTTGGTAGATTAATATAAATCGTGAAATACACTCATTGTGATATTGCATATTTAATCAACAAACTAATGTCAAATTGGATATTTGTCACCAAAAATACTGAGTCCTGAAATGGATATGTATTCACTATTGAAGGTGGTGCAATATCGTGGAAGTTCTCAAAATAAACTTGTATAGCTTGTTTTAATATGAAACCAGAGTTTATAGTTTAAATAAAGTTGAAGAAAAAGTTGATCGATTTCATAATTTCTAGGAGGACATTCCTTATTATACAAAGCAAGTGACAACAATTGCAAGATATTGTGATAGTCAGTCGACTAGGGGAAGGGCACAAACATTGTAAAATGGTAAATCTAGACATATACGTAAAAAATGTAATACCATAAGATAGTGGATTTCTAGTGAAATCATATTCATTGGCGATATCAAATAAAAAATCTAGTTAATTCATTAACGAAAGACCTTTCTAGAGTTCAAGTATCTGTTCGTCGAGGGAATTGGATTAAAATCCGAGAATTAAATCTTTATAGCGGTAACCTAGCCTTGTTGGTTAGAGATCCCAAGATCTTGGTTCAACAGGACAACTAAGTTTTAAAGATTGTGAAAAACACTTGGAGTTTTACTCCTTCTTGTTCCTATGAAGTTTAGTGCTATTAGCTAGAGGGTAGAGGGTAAACTATAAGCATTTAATGATTCCTATACTAAGTCAAGTACAGTATTGGAGATCACCTATATAAGTTTGAAGGGGCTGCTTCAAATGGAAAACACTTAAGAATCCAAGATGATGTCCAAGGCCAAAATAGACTCAATCGTGAGAACCAAAGATATTAGAGAATGTATTGTGAGGGTACTATTATCTTGGTTTGCACCAACGGCTGAACAGTTTAAGATGTCATGTTCACTGCTTAGCCAAGTAAATTCGATGGTATTCCTTTAAGGAAGGTTCAAAACCACAAACTACCTATCCTGGTGCGATGACTTCTCATCTGAGCCTCTCTTAAGTGTTTGCATGTTCATATGCATTAATTGCCATTCATGTGGGGGGATTGTTGGAAAATCGTGAATGAAAAACTAAATAATAAATTTATTTAATAAATTTATTGTAAATCGTGACAAGTGATTGGTTACGATGTAAGATGCATAACAAACTCGTGACACGTGGATGATGGTTGATGGAGCCCAATCATCATATAGCTGTATTTAATTCAATCAAATAGTTGTGAAATTTGATTGAAATGATGTGTCTGTTGGGTGAAACCCTATGAATAGAACGATGCGTCTTTTGAGTGAAGTGGTATGTGTTTTGAATGAAATGATGTGTCTATTCAGACGAAAGGTTATAACTTTTTGAAGGCATCTTTTCTGATCGGACATGACTATTCAAAGATACCTTTCCAACTTCTATAAATAGCCCCCCATTTCATTTCAATAAATTCAATCATTCTATAGAATTCTTAAGCAATAAAAGCATTCTGCAAGTATAGTTTTAGTAAGAGAGTACCAAATATTTTTGGTTCCTTTTTCTCAAAGTTTGTAGTGCTACTACTTTGAAATTTTAAGTCGTTGTATCTTGGGAGACAAATTGCCACCTCCATGAGCACCAGAGCAGGGCAATAATTGTCCTAAAGATAAAGAGTTTAACTCTTGCCTCGACTTATAATACACAAATCCCTCATATCCCAAATTTCTCCCTACAATAAGTACATCGACAAATGAATTGAAGGCTTTGTAAGAGATAATCCAAAAGAGGGTCTTCAATCTTTAAAAAAAAATAAAAATCAAAGGGGAACTACATGTGGATGTAAGTTTGTACAAGGTGTACAGGGGCAAAAAGATATTCCATAGAACCAATAAAGGGATATGTCAAGGGGCAATATGCTAGAACTTATGACTACTGCCACACAGTCGTTAAGATACTCCTAGCAGTTCATTAATGCTAAAGGTGGATAGGGAGATAAACCCCCTCTGTAATCCAGATGATGTACTTCTATCTAACTGGGCTGCGGGATTGTTTCCTTGATGGTTCTAGACCTATTATTGGGTTCGAAAGGTGTTTTTTGAATGGATACTATATGGGGCGATTTGTTGGGCAGCGATTGGTAGAGATGGGTATGATAATGTGTATCCTAATTGCAAATATCTTATGTCAAGGTGGAGAAATATCAAGCAACTTACCTCCTTATATTTTTTAGAACGATGTAATTTACCTCATATTTTTTGAAATGAAGCAATTTACCTCCTTAGACAGGGAGGTGAATTGCTTTATTTTAAAATGCACGGGTGTAAATTGCTACTTTTTCTTCATAGGAAGGTGATTTGCTGATAGGAATGCATTTTATGATAATTCCATATGGTAATTAACCTTATTTTATGGCCTAAATACTCCTAATTAAGTGTCATTTGTAGCATTAATTCAATATGGAGTGAAAGAAGAAGGAAATGGAGAAAGAAGCTAAAATTGGAGAAATTGACAGCCTTGAAGAAATCGTTAGGCATGTTTACGCCTAACCTGCGGAAATAGAATTGCTCAAGGAAGGTTGAAGACTCAATTTTTAGAGGAATTGAGGCGAAGCGGGACATCTTTTATTGAGTGGAAACTAACTTTGATGGGAGAATTTAATTAGAATAATAGATTTACTTCTTTTGGATTTATAGTTTAATTAAGAGTTTATCATTTTCTAGTCCTATTATAATTAGATAACTAGGTATTATATATAGGTGATGTAATTCACCAAAGAGACATCTATTGACGCTAGAATTAAACGCTTTTGGTGCTCTCTTCTCTAAATATACTCTGCATTTTTATGTTATTATTCTCTATTCTATTCATGTGTTCTTTCATAAGCATGTCTAGCTAAACTCTCTCATTTCGGTTAAAGATTCGGTGATTGCTTACTTCCTGCAAATTGTGAGATCTGACTTGTACTTATTACTTTCATTCATATTGATATTTCTGTTATTCTCTGCGCATTATTACAATTAATTTGATTTGTGAATAATAGGGCCCATTGTTCATTATCATGAATAATTGTTTGGCCAATTGAATTTGCAAATCCATAATTATTTGTTTAATTCAATAACTAGTGGCAACATGACATAATTGATCATGTAGAAGTTTTTGATTATGTTGTGGGGAATGCACA
The DNA here is from genome assembly GCA_034509725.1 of Sesamum angolense. Taxonomy (NCBI): domain Eukaryota; kingdom Viridiplantae; phylum Streptophyta; class Magnoliopsida; order Lamiales; family Pedaliaceae; genus Sesamum; species Sesamum angolense. The sequence goes on from JACGWL010000650.1 coordinate 103,256, forward strand.
ATCTAATTTAAATAAATCATTGTAGGAATTTATTGATTAGAATTAGGTCTTTCTAGTTTTTCATGCTGTCGGTAAATTAAATCTTGGGGACGTTCCTAAGGTTGTTTACTGATTAGGGCTTTAGTCAACGGACGTTCCTTGACTATCTATAAGGTAAGGAAATGTGAGGTTGTTAGGTCATACCAACGACCATAACCAACTTATCTATCATGAATGATTATCATCTTTGCATCTATGATCAATCGTGGAATTAAGCATGATCCTATCTTTAACTGGAACATCCTTCTCATACTTGATTCTCTTTTAAAAACTCTCCTTTTATAGTTAATCCTAGATTTAGATTTTTAGAACAAACAAATCTCCGTTTTTAAGGAATTAATTGAAAATCAATCCTTGTGGATTCGACCCTACTCACTACTTTTATAAGTTTTAGTAGAAAAATATTTTTGATGTATTCGACACTCATCAAATTTTGGTGCCATTGCCGGGGATTGATGTCTTTAAATTAATTCCTTTGGTTACTTATTCTTGTTACTTGATTTTTGATGCCACGTTCTTCTCGTACAGGTGAACTTGAATTTGACCCAAAAATTGAGAAGACCGCTCGTAGACTCCAAAAAGAAATCAAGCAAGTCAAGAGAGAGGCGTCTACCTTTTCCACATCAGAAGCAGATTTTGAGTTAGACGTGCCCACATCTAGCGAATCTGAAAAAGAAGTCTTGGCCTAAAATCCAAACGGACGATTAATGAGATGACTTCTCTTGACTTAAATCAACCACCTCGTTGCATTGAATATCCTACTTTAAATGTTGATTTTGAACTTAAATCTGGCCTTATTCACCTATTTCCTACTTTCCGTGGCCTTGCAGGTGAAGATCCACACAAGCACCTAAAAGAATTCCATGTGGTGTGTTCCAGCAGGAGACCTCTAGCAGTCACTGAAGAGCAAGTCAAGTTACAAGCCTTTCCATTTTCGTTGGGTGATAAAAAGTAAAAGATTGACTCTACTCCTTGAAAACTACTTTCCTGCCTCATGAACAACAAACATCCAAAAGAATCAGTGGAATACGTTACTTTTTCGGTAAAAGTTTCTATAAGTATTGGGGGAGATTCACACAATTGGTGAAAAGTTGTTCTCATCACTGAATCTGGACCATATCTTGATTCAATATTTCTACGAAGGATTGACTGAGGCAAATAGAAGCTTGGTTGATGCGGCCAATAGAGGTGCTTTGTATGAGAAGACCCCCACCGAAGCACGCAAACTATTCATAACCATGACGGCTAATAATCAACAATTCAGAAGTAGAAGTGACAACCTACCACAGAAAGTGAACGAGGTAAGTACTTCTATTAATGAACATTTAGATGAACTTACCTCTCTTGTCAAGAAATTTGTGGTAGGAAATTCTCATTAAGTCAAAACTTGTGGCATATGCACATCTTTGGGACACCCCACCGATGCTTGCCTCATGCTACATGAGGAATCTACCGAGCATGCCGACGCCATTGGCGATTTTTTGGGACAACAACAAAAGAGATATGACCCCTTTTTCCAACACATATATCTCCGGATGGAAAGATCACCCAAACTAGAGATACGAAAATCAATCTCAAAATTTCCAAAGAGCCCCATACCAACAACCACCCCACCTCCTCAATCTAACTCAGGTATGCCTCTCGAGGATATGATGAAAACACTTGTTTCTAATACTTAATATTTTCAACAGAATACTCGAGAAAGCATTCAACATTTGGAGAACCATACTCGAGCAAGCATTCAAAATTTGGAGAACCATACTTGAGCTTTGGAGTCTCAGATAAGCCAATTGGCTTCTTCTATAAGCCGTTTGGAGTCTCAAGGTAAGTTACCCTATCAAACTATCATTAATTCTAATCAAAATACTAGTGCTATTGTCTTACACAGTGGAAAGAATTGAATTCAAAGTTAGTTGTTCGTGGGCACGCACAACAGGGCAAAGTGGAGGAAGAACTTGAAATTCCCACCAAACAAACCGAAGAGCCCGACCAAGTCAACAATGACATTCCTAAGGTTTTCGTGACCAAACCACCCTTCCCGGAAAGGTTTGCTAAGGCTGAGAAAGGGGGAGAAGAGAGGAAAATCTTTGAAACTTTTTGCAAAGTAGAGGTAAACATCCAATTGCTTGATGCAATTAAACAACTACCTCGCTATACTAAATTTCTCAAAGAATTGTGCACCAATAAGGGTAAGTTGAAAGGTAATGAAAGGGTAAGTATGAGGGACAATGTGTCCACAATTCTGCAACAAAAACTACCTCCCAAGTGCAAAGAGAGCCATGTGTGAAATATGTGCTTCTATAAATGTTATGCTTCTTGCTTTCTTTAAATTTTTTAATGTTGGTCCACTCATGGATACGGTTGTTGTGATTCAACTTGCCGATCACTCTATTGTCTACCCGAGGGAGTTCTTGAGGATGTTTTAGTACAAGTTAATGAAATGGTCTTTCCCGCTCACTTCTTTGTGATAGATATGAGGGAGGATAACTCCCCAAATTCTACATCTATTTTGTTAGGAAGACCTTTTCTTAAAACTGCTCAAACAAAAATTGATGTCCATAACGTACTCTCACTATGGAGTTTGATAGTGAAGTAATAAGGTTCAATATTTATGAATCCATGCGATACCTTGGATACAATTGACCCTCTTGTGCAGGAATTTTCAACATATGATAGTGAGGATCACATTAAGTTGGTACTGGAAAAGAGTCTGACACCAACGCAAATGAAGCTTTTGGAAGAATTCATGGCACTTGACCCAAATATTGAAGAAAGCATCTTCAAATTAGAAACTCTTTCACCCTTACACTTCAATCTTGCTTTCATTAAGTTACCACGATCTCATAACTACACTACTTCCCTCTATTTTGCAGGCACCCACTTTGGAATTGAAAGAATTACTCAAGCACCTCAAATATGCCTTCTTGGGAGAGAATGACACACTACCGATAATCATCTCTATCAAGCTTTCTGTTTTGGAAGAATAGAAGTTGATTCGTGTACTTCGAGAATTATGTGAAGCCATTGGTTGGACCATAGCCGACATCAAGGGGCTAAGTCCTTCCACTTGTATGCATAGAATCCTACTCGAAGAAGGAGCCAAACCATCAGGGAGGCACAACGTCGAGCTGAACCTACCCATGATGGAAGTCGTAAAGAAAGAAATTTTAAAATTTCTTGACGCAGGTATGGTCTTTTCTATTTTTGGTAGTGAATGGGTAAGTCCTACTCAAGTTGTGCCTAAGAAAATAGGTATCATGATAATTGAAAATTATGTTGGCAATTTGGTACGCACTCGAGTTCAAAATAGTTGGCGTGTATGCATAGATTATAGGAAGCTCAATGCATCGACTAGAAAAGAACACTTCCCACTTCCTTTTATTGATCAAATGCTAGAAAGATTAGCCGGGTGTTCTCATTATTGTTGTCTTGATGGCTATTCGAGTTTTTGTCAAATACCCGTAGCACCCGCATCAAGAAAAGAAAACATTCACATGCCCCTTTGGTACATTTGCCTACCGCCGAATGCCTTTTGGTTTGTGCAATGCACCCGCCACATTCCTAAAATGTATGGTAAGCATTTTCTCTGATTATGTGGACCAATTCATTGAGGTATTCATGGACGATTTCACTGTTTATGGTAATTATTTCAATGATTGCTTGAACAAATTAGCTAAAGTGCTAGAAAGGTGCATAGAGAAAAACCTTGTGCTTAATTATGAAAAATATCATTTTATGGTTGATCAAGGGTTGATTTTAGGACACATCGTGTCTTCTAGAGTAATTGAAGTTGATCAAGCTAAAATAGATGTCATAAAATCCATACTTCACCCCACTATTGTGCGGGAGATTCGCTCTTTTCTTGGTCATGCAGGATTTTATAGACGATTCATTAAGGACTTCTCCAAGATCGCCCAACCCCTATGCAAGTTGCTGCAAAAAGATGAGGCATTTGAGTTTGATGAAACAAGCAAATTAGCTTTCAACAAGTTGAAAGAATCTTTGACCTCAACACCAATTATCCAACCACAAAACTGGGAACTATCATTCGAGATCATATGTGATGCACGCAACCACGCCATTGGCGCCGTTCTAGGCCAAAGGATTGGAAGGAACCCTCATGTCATCTACTATGTGTCAAGGATGCTAGATAGCACTCATAGAAATTACAGCACCGTGGAAAAAGAACTCTTGGCTATTATTTTTGCTTTAGAAAAATTCCATCCTTATTTGCTTGGTATTAAAGTGATTGTTCACTCTGATCATGCAACTCTCAAGTATCTCTTATAAAAAAAAAGGACATAAAACCAATGCTCATAACATCTCAGCCAGTTAATAACCGAAGCAGACTTACCCCTTTGAAAGATGAATTCCTGAATAAACGTCTCCTTGCTGCACAAGGGACGACCCCATGGTACGCTAATTTGGTAAATTTCCTCACTACTCATACTTTGCCTAATGATTTATCTAGAGCAAAAAAAGAAAAAATTAGAAGCGATGCAAATTACTATGTGTGGGATGAACCCTATTTGTGGGAATATTGCTCGAATCAAATCATAAGGAGGTGCATACCTGAATCCGAAATTCCATCTATCCTTGAATTTTGTCATTCTTATGCTGTGGGGGACATTTTGGGCCTAAACAAACTGCATTAAAGGTGTTGGAATGTGGTTTATTTTGACCTAACTTGTTTAAAAATTCTTATCTATTTTACAAATCTTGTGAAAATTGATAAAAGACGGGAAATCTCGGCCCCCGCGATCAAATGCTCCTCGCCCCTATACTTGTTTGTGAAATTTTTGATGTATATGGAATTGATTTCATGGGACCATTTCCCTCATCTTTTGGTAAATCATACACCATTCTTGGGGTAGATTATGTATCTAAGTGGGTTGAGGAAAAACCCACACGCACAGATGATGCTAAAACCGTCATAGATTTTGTGAAAACTAACATTTTGTTTATAGATATGGGATGCTTAGAGCCATCATTAGTGACCGAGAGACTCATTTCTGCAACAAGATGGTAAGTGCATTACTCAAGTAGTACAATGTGACTCATCAAGTCTTCATCGCCTACCATCCTCAAACAAATGATCAAGCCGAAATTTCCAACCATGAGATCAAGTCCATACTTGAAAAAACAGTTAACCCCAATCGAAAGGATTGGAGTACTTGCTCGGATGATACACTATTGGCCTACCGCATAGCATACAAGACCCTAATAGGTATGTCCACATACCATTTGATTTTTGGTAAACCTAGTCATCTTCCCATTGAGATTTAACATAGGGTCTTTTGGGCAATCAAACAATTCAACATGACGATGGATGAAACGAGGTATCAAAGAAAGCTACAACTACAAGAGCTTGAAGAGATTCAAAATGATGCTTATGAGAATTCAAGGGTCTACAAAGACAACACTAAAACATTTCATGATTTTTCTTGAGAATTCAAGCAATCTGAAGAAAATTTTTTATTGTTGGGTAAAAAGTGTTGCTTTTTCACTCAAAGCTTAAACTTTTCTCGGGTAAGCTACGTTCCCGTTGGATCAGACCTTTTATTGTGACTCACATTTCTCTCATGGCGCAGTTGAAATCAAAAGTCAACCACTCAAAAAATGTTCAAAGTGAATGGGCATAGGCTTAAACCGTTCTAAGAAGGTTTTCAACCAACCTTAGGGGAAAAGATGCAACTGATAGAGCCCACCATCACTTAGAGATGTATTCCTCGTTTAGCCAAAGACGTTAAAGAAAATCGCTTTTTGAGAGGTAACACATGATTTTTTTCTCTTTTTCTTCCCTTATCTAATTTTTATGACTGATGCGGTTTCATTAAAAATGATTTTTTTTTTCATATATAGATGAATACAAAGACCCTACAGTTAGGCGTGCCCACGCCTAGCCTGACCTCCTAATCTGTAAAAGGGAAGTATTCACCCTTGGAGTTAGGCGTCTCCACACCTAACTCCAATAAGTAATCTGTCAAAAACACACACACACACACACACACACTCATCTTCTTTTTCTCTATTATTCTTATTATACATATATTATATAATACAAAAAACAAAAAATTGAAAAATAAAAAAATTGACAATTCCCAAATTCAAATCCATAATTTCCTAAATCTCACCTTCAATCTTACTTTTTCAGCAGCCTAGCACGTCTCCACCGCCTAGCTACCGTCCGCCTCAACTTCGCCCATTGCCACACCCGCTCAGCCCATCGCACCACCTTTCTTCGCCTAGTCCATCCAGTCACGAGCTATCTCCGCCGCTGCCGCCGCTCTCTCCATCTCTACTCATCGCATTGTCGCATCATCGCACCGCCTGTTCCATCACTGCAACACCGCCTCTCTCCAGTCCGCCGCAGTCAGCCCCGTTTCCCGACCAACCACCGATGTCCTCTCAGCCACCGTCGTTACCACCGCTACTCTAGCCATATCGCGTCGTCGCTACTCCGCCCCGTCACCGCCGCCGCACCCCACTCCAGTTGCCCTGCAAATTCTCTCTTCCCCTTCCCTTCTTTTTCCTTTCCCCTAACATTTTCTTTCCCTTTTCTTCATCTTTTCAATTCTTTACTTTCTTTTACCCTTATCGCCTATTTTTCCCAAACTGTTTTCTCGGTATTTCCTTAATTCTTTCTTTTCTTTTCTTCTTATCTCCCATTCTAATCTCCGTTCTTCTGACAGCATAAGTAGCAAGAAACGAGTCAAGTCTATGACATCCTTTTCTCAACCTCGCTCATGGGGTGCCCGAGCAGCCGTTGTTCTACTCCCCGCTCTCGGAGCACTCAGCAACAATCTCCAATTCCAATAGCTTGTCACTCAGGAGTAGTAGGAAACACTCCGAGGCCAAAAAATTATCCCGTGTAAGGCTGTCTATCTTCCCACACTTACTGCTCTACATGTTTATGGTAGCTTTACTTCACTGATTGACAATAATGGGTGGAAATATTTTTTCGACTGTCATATGGATATTTATATCGAACATGTTCACCAATTCTACACTACATTTGAGTTTACCACCCACATGATCTCACATTAGGCACACCACAAGTTCTTAAATTCCGATTACTAGGACGAGCATTATCATTTTTCGTAACAGATTTCAACATTGCTCTAGGTTTCACAACCCCCATACTTGCAAAACAACATGAGTATCTTACATCGCTTTTCTGATTTGCATACGATTTTAATCCCATTCTACTATGGAAATAATTATCTGTTGATCCTGAGCTCTATCACCCTAGTCAGTCAAAAGCCATCTTTTTGAAAGAACTTGTGCTCAAGTACGCCCATCGATTCTTAACTTTCAATTTTTTTGGGATGTAGAGACAACTCAGGTATCTGCACGAAAACTGAAATTTCTTTTTATAGATCATCATGCATGGCTTTAAGTTGAATCTTTTTTTTTTGGTTAAGGAAACAACTCCAATCCACCCTCACCAAGAAATGACCCCACATCCTGGGTTCATACATCACTCTTCTTGCTACTAATCTTGGGGTCCTTGATCTCACTAGTCATAATTTACATATTGCTTGCTCTTCGTCACTCAACATGGTCTTTTTGGTTCGAACATGCCTTGTCATGGCACGGGGTGTTTTCGAATTTCTCCCTGCAGGCGCAACACCCCTGCTTACGAAGGAAATAACCCCTCCGGCTCTAAAGAGGACAAGGATAACCATAGTTAAAGGGTGAAACCCTTACACTCATCAAGGGATCAAGCCGTACTAAGTGACATTGCCCGACGCATGCCCCGCATCGAAGACAACCTCTTAGGACTTTTCGAGCACATTGGCCTCACGCCGAGGCACCCACCATCCCCTTGACCGATCACCATCCGATATGTATCTAGTGATGTTCTCTTTGTTGGAATGGGTGACCAAAAGCCAATTGGATTGGCTGTTTTCCATTCGACAATCTTTATTAAATATTATTAGATTGGTGAATATGGTAATAATTCATCAAGATGGCAATATTTCGTTGTGCTTACCACTGATATTGAACGGGGTTTCAATATCACAACAAAATGCCCACGGATCGAAAGGTTAACCCATGGAGTTGGGCTGCGCATAAGTTTGGCAGCTATGAAACCAACTCCTAAGGGTCGGTTTGGAAAGTTCCAAGTCGTGGACCTCGAGATTGGGTATCGAGGATCCTATGGAGACTTGCACTAAGTACCGTAGCCGTGTTTCGTCGGCAGGAGATGTAGATCGTCCATGCAGTTTTAGTGGGTTGGTTGGCCAGGTAGTCAACTGACTGAAGTGACTCGCGGGAGTCGTCATATGGAAGCCTCTTACGGCTTGGCCGGTATGATTGGGATTCCCGATTCTGATAGTACAAGAATTAGTCCTCTGACTTGAGGAATCATGGCAGTTACGTGCATATGAAGACTGTATCTTGGATATGGCAAGAGGTGGTTGTGTCGTGAGGCATGGTCATCATAAGCCTTATCCAGTGCAGTCGGAGTATGTAGCGAGTACGGTGGATTCAAGAGAGGATCTGTCCCATGTCATTATATGACAGAGAGTTCTCCCATGCAACTTGAGATGATTTAGACTCTAAAAGTCTTTGGCCAAAGCGATTGATCGATCAGGAATATGTTTCCTAGATCGGATCAGTAGAGTAAACGTATCTCGAGTGTTAAGCATAGTTGCCTAGTCAAGGATGGGAACGACACCCAATTCCATGTACTAGACTAAGGCCAGGAGATTGTTGACAGTAGGACCGTACTCATATGAATTCGGAGCCTAAATGTTCACGCCAACATTCACCTAGTCTCTAGTGCCATGGACCGTTGCTAGACGGACACCCATAGTAGCGGGCGATTTCTAATTATGGGATAATTAGAAATAATTAATTAAATTAGATTTAATTAATTGTGTTGGTCACACACGCCAAGTCTAGTTGAGGGTGAACCTAAAGAGTCACACTCTAATCACCGACATGTGATGGAATTAATTTAGAATTAATTTCGGAAGGAAGAGATTAATTTAATTGGATTAAATTAATTTTTTTGAGAGGATATATGATTAGATCATTTATAAATAAATCCATAGATTGGATTTTCCCAAAGATTAATTAATTGGATTAGTTAATTTTGGGCTTTAAACCTTTTTTAATTAATTGGATTAATTTAATCGGCTTGATTTTATTTATGGATTGGATTCATAAATTAAATGAGAGAATGGGCTTGGGTCTTTTAATTGGATTAAAGGGCTTAAAGTGATGGACTTAAGATTAAATTGGATTTAATTTAGGGCCACTGGACATGGGCACAATCTATTGGAGCCTAGTCCACTTTACACCAAGCCCATGACCCGTTTTGACTCTGTATAAGTTAAAGGAAGAGTCGGTAGGTTTCATAAAAGGAGGTGCACGAAATTTTCAGCATTTATTTGATGAAAAAGCGGCTAGGGTTTCAAGTAAGAGAGAGGAGAGAGTTTGGATGAGATAGGTCTCATCTAGTGTGGTGTTGTGACCAGGTAAATAATAAAAAACACTAACACACTCTCCTAACTCTAACAACCCTAACCCACGTTTTTTGCACTCCAATAATCAGCTTCTCTTCTTGGTTTTTTCTCTCCCAAAAATGCTCCTCTTCTTCATTTCTTTAGTTCATCTAATCAGAGAAGGAACGAAGAGAAATCAACTCCGTTAACTAATAACGTGTTGTTGATTTCTCCCTTCCCTTTCTTTATCTTGCTAGCACGAGAAAAAGGAATATCCATGGTGATTAAAGTGGATGGATTTAGAGGGTTTCAATGTTGAAACTCGTGGAGAAGAATCAGGTTGAAAAGGAATCAATGCTTGTAGCCGTGCGAGAAAAACTACAAAGGTAAACTTCGTCTTTGATCTTTCTGTTTTTCTCGTATTATTCTTGGCCTATGTATTGTTTGATACACCGAACGCCCGGGAAGATCAAGGGTACACCCTTTGATCAGAATTAATTTCATTTATTATCGCATGATTTATCGTTTTTCCGATTTTTTGCGCTACCGCCGCGCTTCCCGTGCCGATCCACTTCGTTCAAGTGGTATCAGAGCCCGGTTCGGTGTATAGGCCTAGAATCTAACGTGTATTACGTGTTTAAGCATGTTTACATGTTTTTAATCGGCTTTGGAAGCATGATTTTTTTTTATTTTAATTGCATATCTAGATTTAGGGTTTATGTGTTTTATTTTGCATTTAATTTTGGACATGAGATTTTTTATTGAAATTTGAAATTTCTGAAAATTGATAATTTTCTTGCTGTTTCAGAAATTGTAGAAAAAAGGTTTCAAAAAATTGAAAAAAAAAAAAAAAATGAGCAGCGGCCGACGCTGCCGGCCGTCTAGCAGGCGCGTAGGCAGGCGCGCGCGCGCCTGCTGCCGACCGGCCGTCTGACCTGATTTTTTCTTATTTTTCCAGAATTTTTCATTTTTGATTTTTTCTGATTTTTCTGCATATTTTTCTGAAACAGTTAATTTTGGTGAATTTAATTTTTGGTTGAGATTTGGTATTTCCCAAGATTAAATACTAAAATTAATTTAATGGGTTTTCAAACAAGAATTGATTTTTGCATGGATTACATTTATGTCCATTATTAAGTTGCATTATTTTACATATAAATTTCTGAGATTTGATGTGTAATTAAATTGTGATATGGATGTCATTAATTATAATGCAAGGTTTGCATTATATTTTGTGTGCATGTTTATTTTTGAAATAAATGTGTTATTTGTTAATTGGATTAACATGGATGATCACGAAGCCCATTGGACCCTGTGTATGGTTTATTCTCTGTTGGGTTGGGGCCTGCGTGCCGCTTATTTTCCTTTTACTCTTCATTTTTAGCCTAATATGTTTAAGGTTTGCTTTCTCCCTATTAATGTACTCCCCCCAACTGATGATTGGGGTTTCTTTTTAAGTTGTAATGAGAGTAGAATAGGTGGAGAGGAGTTTACTTTATTTTAATAATTGTAAAGAGCAAGCCCAGATGATGGAGGCCCATGGAGGAGGCCATGGGTTGGCCCACGGAGATCCATGGATTAGAGGCTCGAATGATGGAGCCCACGAAGGAGATGAAGAAATAAAGAGAGATTACAAGGCCCATAATGTGTTAATGGGTTAAAAATCTTGTAATAGCGTAGGCCTACCCTTAGACTGACTATAGATCCACTATGGGCTCAGTGGTTTGCATAGGTTTTGGGCTTGTAATCATCCAACAGGGGCATGCTAGGTTTTTATTTTGCATGCGATGCGTTTTATTTAAATGCATTATATATTGGATATATTGTCATGCAAGATATTAATTGTGATGAGGCCTCGGTCAAACTAGTAAAATGAACTCTCACTTGGTTGGACCAAGTTAATAATATTAGACCCTAAAATTGGAAATAACATAATGGCTCGTTATTCCATACATCCTATCCACAGTAATGTAGTGAGGAAGCCAATTTCACCCATACGTGGTCTCACGAGTCGTGGCACGTTCGGACTGAAATGAAGCTGCACTGTTACTGTGAACGAAGTGAATACACACCTATTTCCCTGTCTCACGAGTCGTGGGGGGCGATAGTGTGTGCTATGATTCGGTTGATGGATTAGGACTAATGCCAAGTGATGTAATTTCCATGCCTTCCATCCACAGTAATGTAGTGAGGAAGCTGATTTTAGCCACAAGTGGTCTCACGAGTCGTGGCACGTTTGGACTGAAATAAAGCTGCACTATTATTGTGAATGAAAAGACTACACTTCTATTTCCCTGTCTCACGAGTCGTGGGGGGCGATAGTTTGCGGTATGATTTGGTTGATGGGTCGGTCTAACACTAAGTAACATGATTTGCTTGGAGTCCTTGGAATCACGTGAAAAGGTGAGGCAAAATATCTTGGGGATCTCGTAGGACGATAATGGTATTGGATACATCCCACAAGGCTATTTTCATGTGAATCGTAAAAGCGGGGCATGGAGAATTTCGCTTGTGGACCTCAAGCCCATAGGAAAATGGTTTTCCCGAAACCCCATTTTGAGAGTGATGGGCTTTCGCAGAAATAGTGGGAGGGTTAATGACTGAAGTCCAAGTCCTTAACTTGAACCTAATATTATGATAATCTGCTTATTTTTCTATTTATTGTTAATTTCTAAGAATCCACTTAACTATACTTGAGGCTAATATTTAATGGAACAAACTTTCTGATTGACTGAGAAATCTGAGGATAGTCCTCGATTTCAAGAACCAGACTTACGTTCTGGATAAGTCTCTACCTTGGACTTTTTGGAAGGTTTCCTGCCCGGAGAACGTTTTGACGTTCGAAAAGTTTACTCAGTGGCATGAGAACAACCGGAAAGTACACAGTATCGTACTGGACTCGATGAGTAACGAGATCCAGAAACAGTACGAAAGGTATGATGACGTCTTGTCGATAATGCACCGCATGAAAAGAACTTTATGCGGTACCGGAATGGCATATTAGATATGCCATGATGAAGGCATTCTTCGACATGATAATGATTAAGGGATCATCCGTACGTGAGCATGGAGTGATGATGCTTTCCATAGTAGAAAAGCTCAAAGACCTCCGATTGATTTCAAGGAGGAAGAAACGTACGTTGATTTGATTTTATAATCACTCTATCTCTCTTGATCAATTTACTATCAGCTATAACATGAATGAGCTTAAGGAAAGCATTCATGAGTTGATTAATATATTGGTCAAGTATGAGACAACGATTGGAAAATCTGCGCCGATGGTACTAGTGGGAGAGGCTTCAGCCTCTAAAGCGAAGGGCAAGGTTGCCGGACGCGAGAAGAGCAAGAAGGGTGAGATGTTTTCTACCACTGCTAACACTTCAAATATTCCTGTTACACCGCTAGGCGGGGGTAAAGGAAAGAGGAGGAGGGTTCATCAGTCAAGGATTCCGAATGTTGTTTGCATTTATTGCCTAGAGAATGGTTATTGGAAGATGGAGTGTACTAAGCTCCTCTCCAATGAAGGTATAAATCTTTAATTGAGTATTAACATAATCACCATTCTACTCTTGGTATTGGATACCAACGAATTCATAATTTGCCAAATGTTTGCAGATGGTGATGAGGAGTAGAAAAG